>UELV01141790.1:0-22501 GCA_900490015.1 Megastigmus stigmatizans | reverse complement strand
AGATTAGATAACATATTTAGTTTGTTATTCAACTGAAACCTTACCTGTTCTCTATTAATAAACATAATAAAATAATTATATAAAATATCGAAAAGCAATCAAATGCATTTTTAAATTTTTAAAATCGACACTAATGAAAAAGTTTTTTTACTACACTTTACCTAATTTTAAATTATATCGTTGCAAAAGATTTTTGGTCTTTTCTACTTATAAAAGTCTATGCTCTTTAACGATAATAAATTGATCGACATAATTATGATTCACATTTTGTATGATCTATTTATTGCATTAATTCACCTGCAATAGAACAACATGGATTTTTAATGCTATATAATTTGCAATCACATCGATAACTCGGCTTAACGATACTTCAATCGAAAACCTCATGCAGGATTATCACGCAACACGTTCATCAAATCCCATAATTTTTCTACGCTCCTCGATCCTCCGCCCCTTCGTAATACTGTCTCCCACGATCACGGATCCGAGAAACTTATCAAAGAAATTCTCCCAAACGAGTGTGGCATCAGCGGTGCATCCCACCTGACCACGAGTGCATCATCCTTCAAACTGCATAGGCGGGCGGTGTTCGCTTTATAAATAAAACAGAGTGGCGCACGCGGAGTGCTGCAGTTATATTTTCATCGCTCTCGCGGCGATTGCGCGGCCCAATGGGAAGTCCAATACCGATTTTCTCTCTCTGTCTTTCTTATTTCGCGCAGCCTAGGCGGGGGCGAGGATTTAAATCTTTTTGCTGTCGTTTCTCGGTTTTTTATTGGATTAGAGCGCGTTTTTCTGCTGGATTGGCTGATTCTTTTGCTTTGTATATCAGGCGATTTTGACAGATGTTTGTAGCTGTACAGGTTGTTGTTAGAATTGTCGCTTTAGTTTGCAACGATTTTCGATTGAAAGTCGATTTTACTCGTTAACTGAGTTAGGAATTCTAATAAGATTACTTATAGCAATATTAGCTATCGTATGAGGAACATAGTCCATCAGATATGTTTTATAGAAACGTGTAGGAAGCTCATTCAAAGTTTAGCGAATGTAAGCAGTATATTTCACACGATCATTCGCACGCGACACTTCTTCGAGGAAGCACAAAGGCTAAATTTATGGAGCAATTTGGGAAAAGTATATTTTCCTCGATGTCTGTGCGACTTTTACACATTTACAAAAAAGATATGGCTTTTGAAACATCTATGTATAAAGTATCGTACCGAATCGTTGATTTTTAATTTATTAGATTTAGCCTCAGTTTTAGAACGTTTAAATAAACGTTTCAGTATTAATATATTTCTTGATTTTTGAATCCTTGTCAACGTACGTGTGTTCATATTTATTTATGATGTCTTTTGATATTATGCAAGTTCAAGTATAAATTTTATGGAAAATAGTAATGTATGGTCTAACGTTTCAATTTCGCGATGAAAATTTATGAAAATTTAGGTGTTATCTTTTATTTTTTGTATTTCTGGCATGAAACTCATAGTCAAAATATTATATTAGAATATAAGTATCCGTTCCCAGAATACTTTATGTTTAGTTATTACGTCAATTGTCATGAAATTTAAATAGACTCTTTTTTTGAAATAGAATTGTTTCTACTTTAGCAAGTAGAACTTTGTTTTCTGTCTTACGAACAATGTTTATGAATCGTAAACACTAATGAAAAACATTTTTAATTAAAACTAATGAATACTTTTATTTAAGTGTACAATCATATATTTAAGTATTATGCTCTGGAAGTTGGAGCGATTTCAAAAAGTTTTGTAACGTATACAAATCTACAATTTATATTACGAGTATAAAAATAAACTGTGACTCGTAATATATTATTCAACAATTCTAATTCAATGTAGAATTTTAAAAATTTTGTAAATATGTAAACTTTTGCTATATAAAACAATTTTACAAAAACATTGAGCGAAGGTCGGTCCTTGCACAATTCACGAATCCCGCAATTCTGAGGAGTTTAAGCTTGGTTCCTTGAAAATCTAAGCTTTCGTTTCAAGGACTCTCCGCAACCCCCATTCGCAGTTATAATTTAAAACTTGGACACATCCCGACCTCTGCGAACTTTGAAAAATTACCCTCGCAAACTTTTACTCGAAATAAAAAAGAAAACAATCGAAACAAATAACCAAAGAATGATGAGCAAAAAATTGCGCATCGCATACAATGAGGGGGAAAAAATGGGGACGTCAATCCATCAAAATATTTCTGTACACGCGAAAGTACATTCCACCGAGAAAGCCGAAGGACATAAAAAAATCGTAGTACAAACGTGCGTAAAGACACGCAAGCGAATGTCGTCGTCTCCGATCCGCTCTTTTTTTCCCTGTGTATTATACCCTTCTTTCCTCTCTCTCGCTCTTTCGCGCGTGTGTACACGAACTTTATTGATTGCGCGAGCGTGTGCACACGGGCCATACCACACAGGGGCGTATCCTGGCCGAGTATCCTTACGAGCCTCTATAATATATACCTAAGTATTCCCGTGGGATATGTGAGTCTCGTCACTGTGCGTAGGCCTATATGTATATACATGCACGCGGTCGCTGTATACGCTTTTTTCTTTTTGCTCTTCCTCATATTTTTTTACTTTTTTGGGGGGATAGGTATAGAGAAAAGCTGTGGAGAAACTCACGCAGGCAAGAACGTGTTTTTTAAATGATATATGATTAAGCGATCTTCGGTTTAGTGATGATTTAGTTTATTTTGAAACTTTCGTGAAATGAAAGAAGATTCTTAAATTTATTTAAACGATTAAACTTTGATGAATAATGAATTATTTTTCAAAACTGTGATAAATCGTTAATTCTTAAAAAATTGCCAAGAAATTTATTATTTAACTCACTGTTGCAATGTCGTTATAATAAATTGTATTTTAACGTTTAAAAATAGTTCTAACTTCGTTGATAATTTATTTTAAGTTCGCTCAACAGAGTCTGTTTTGGTCTTTTTAGTCAGCAGAGCTCCACTCGATGTGAATTGGTTTATCTTCTTCGCAGTTGTGCGTGTGATTTATCCCCTTAGATTTTCATCCCCGTGACTATATAGCCGCAATATTAGGAATTTCTTTAGGAAAAGCCGTCTTTCTTTTTTTCGGACTTCCTGGCTTGAAGATCGCGAGAGAAGAGTTTGTTATTGTTGAAAGATTTAGAGATGAACCAAGAGATTAGCCGACGAATCGAGGCTTTAATAATATTGGAATATACCTTCTTTATATTAGATTCTATTAATAAATCAATCGAGTAAATTACTCGCTTTAATAGTAAACTATGAAACTGTAACTTTTTCAATCTAAATATTTAACATACAGTGATGATATAGTTTTGTTGTTGTTGTACACTTTGCGGAAGTGCGAGTTTCAAAATGGTCTTATGCAGTATACTAGTGCTTGATGTAGGTCTCGCTGTACTTTAACGCTGGTACTCTAGAAATGCAGTAAATGAATGAAACTAATCCGCCTATTATCAACTTCGAGCGAAGTCTATGTGTCACTGGGATACTTATACGAAGAATACAATAAATTAACAGAAAGAAATGTTTCTCGTATTTGTTTAAAAGAGAGAATAGGACAATTATACGTAGAATAAGATAGACTAGGTAAATGTATCGATAAATAAAAAAACTATCGTTCGATTATTAATTTCTTCCGAATTTTTACCACTAATTCTTTCTTCTTTTACACAATTAACTACGGCACTGAGTATAAAAATTTAGCACGTAACTCGTGGACTATCGATAAGCCTTCTCAAACTCCTTCGAAACTTACCACTTTTTTTTTCACAAAAAGAATACGTCTTCGCCTCTCTCGCGCAACTGAAAAACCTTCTATCCTCAATCATTATGTCCAACCGAATCTCACTTAAGCAATAAGGGAAAGAGCAAAGAGTAGGTACCCGCGAAGTACAACAAAAACGAAAAAGCCAAAGGATAACAGCAGCGACGAAAACAAAGCAGAAAAAAGCGTACACGAAGAGAAAGGACGAGCTCATAAAATTTCGAAAACTTCATCAATCCGGAGTTTGAAGCTACGCGCGTGCAAAGAGAGAATGTGTGTGTGTGTGTGTGTGTGTATTCACTGCAGCCAAGGCATTATCCCCCGTAATTACCGGTTCGCTCGAGTGGCACATACAGTGCACAGAGAGAGAGAGAGAGAGAGAGAGAGAGAGAGAGAGAGAGAGACTCCAAGATATAAAGTGGCGAGAGTTAAAGTGGGAGAGACTGAATGTGTATAGATATATAGCAGTAGTTAAAGCCATAGCCGCGTGGATGTTGAGAACGAGACGAGAGATGAAAAAGAGCCCCGAGGGTGCGTCGCCAGAGAAAAAGAGTGAGCGTTATATAGGTATACCTAGTGCCGGAAAAAACGAGGAGAGAATAAGCACAATGTCGCGTGCAGCGGGAAGGTGTAGAAATGTACGAGTGTATATACGTATATATGTGTCTCTGTGTGTGTGTGTGCGAGTCTGTGGCGCGAGACGTGAATGAGAGACTGCGAGGGGTTAAAAGCCGATTAGATTGGGAGGGAGCGATTAATGCTTGATATCTTTTATATGGCTGGGAATTTTGTACAAAAGCTTTGTGGATCTTTATATGGATTTGTAATTTCATTCTATATGCGTTCGCTCGTGTGCACTCGATTGTTGATTCGAGCATTTTGGCCTTTTTAAGCTGAGAAAAAGTTGAAAAATTCGATTGTGCATTATAAATAGCCATGTACTTGATTGCCTTTCGAACCGGGATTTCTTTTCTTAGAGGAAATATTCTCAAAACACGTTTAGAATGATTCGTGGTCATGTGTAGTCGATTTTTCCAATAAAATGTTTTTTTAATTATTTTTTTTAATTCTTATAATCTTATTAGAGGATATGGAAGAGATCAATTTGATATAATCTATACGTTTATATTGTTAAAATTTATATTTGTGTCTATAGGTATCGCGTAATTCTACAAAAACCAATATTATATACTTTTCCATTTCAATGGACAGCGGTTTCGAACAGGTTGGAGTGTATTTTCTAAGCTTTCGTTTCTTATTCTTAGTGAAGCCATTACATCTATTCTGGTTTATAAAGATATACTTAAATCAAGTGTTTCTTATATATCAATTTCAAAAATTTCAGTTACGCGTTCGATACCAAGTTTCGACAATTTATCTTTATACGTTAGAAAAGGATTCCACCTCTATAGTTATTAACTATCCCCTCTCCAAAATTAAATTATTCAAATTATTCGGATCTCGAGAACAAAAAAAATTTACTCTCGCCCCAAAAAATTCTTTACACCAAATCCTGTAAAAAGAAATCTGTAATCAAAGTACAAATTCGTCTCTTCAAATTGAAACGTCGATGAACAGCAAACTTGGCATTTCGCAGCTCATAAATGAGTATAAGAGAAGAAAAAATTCGAGTAGAATTTCGAGTAATTCATCTCGCTATATATACTCGGCATCAAGCAGTGAAAATAATCATAAAAGCCTCGCAAGCGAGCGGCCGGCGAAACAGGAAACGCTTATATCCCGATGTGTCGCATCCCTCGACGGTCGGTCGATCGCACAGCGGAAGCTCAAAAGAGAGAGAGACAGAGAGAGGAAAGTGACAGGGCGCGAGTAGCACACATTCAGGCTGCAGGTCGTCGTCGCGTGCGATTTCTCCGGTTACCGGGGCCCTTTCCCTATATATATATATACATGCGCCTCGCTTCGATCTCGCTCGGCCAAGCGTGTCGTCGCACCCCTCACTCGTTTATTTTGAGACTTTTTTTCGAGGAATTAAAGGGTGTTAACCCCCGTCCGAATCCTACGAGCTGCACATATTGAGTAAGATTCTTTTTTTTTTGTGTTGCCGAAATGCATATGGTGCAGGCAATCGAGGGTTGGATTATATTCAGAGAAATTTGAACACCGGAATGAGATTATTGGGTTCTACGGGTATAAGAGGTATAATTTTACTTTGGGGAAGCGCGCAGACAATGGCTGGATGATTTTTCTTGTGATTATTGTGAAAACATTTTTTTATCTAATGATAATCTAACGGTATGGGTACCGCTTTTGTTCTTTTTATCTTGGAATATATTATCTACATATAAGTTTATATATATGATTACAAAAATTAAATTTTATACGCTGTATACTATGTTTATGTTATAGAAAAAAGATCAAAGAATAATAGTCTTATGAAAAGATCTCTTATATACTCCTTGAAATGGCTAGAAATGCTATCGAAAGTTATCGGAAGCCTCAATGAGCGTAACCCACAAAGTAGATACTTTTAAGATATGAAGGATGATAAGTCTTATATTAGATGAATCTCTGTATATATATGAAACTCTGATCTTCAATGCTTCTACGCTATTATATTTAGACTCGGTGGTTTCAAGGACTTTTTATTAGAACTTTTATTTAGTAAATTATTACAAAGCCTGTGGACGTCCATCTATTTTTTGTTCATCTAATTTACAACAAACTGCTATATGTACCTATACTTCTTATGCGTGATGGACATATGAAAACCTATAAATCCCCAAAATCCAGTTATTTCTCAATACTAACCATAATAAATACCACCTAATATAAACCATAAAAATAATATCCCACAGTAATCTACGCGAAAATATCTGTCTCGCATTCCACGTAAAACCGAAAAAAATATACAAAAGCCCCAAAACCCTTTGAATGAAAAAAAAAAGAAGTTGATCATCGACGAAGCAAATCATAAAATCACTTCCGTAAAGCTTACAAAACATTAATCAAGCCCATGGACGAGGAATCACAAGAATCTTCCTTTTCGATTCTCTCTCCGCCAAAAGGCATGAAAAAAAACTGCTACCGCCGCACTAGGATGTATATATAGACTCTGCGAAAACTCGGAGAGCGCGGCAGAGAGAAAAAAAGCGGAACGAAGAAAGGAGGCGGTATTGAAGAAAGAGGGAGAGGAGAGGAAAAACTTGGGCACGCGTGTGTTTGCGGACTGTTGTGTAAGTAAGGGTTGTTGGGAGCACATGCCTTTTTAGGGCTGAATATAAGACTCGTACGAATGCTAATGTATACACTGGATCTGAACCGTATAAATATCTTTAAATTGAGAATTGCGAAATTGGATTGCGTTCATTGAGAACTTTTCAGTGATTGGAAGTTTATCGTTCCTTTTACACATAGTTTTATCAGTCTTTTCATTTACAGAAAATAAGTCCAACAAAGATTACACTTAAGGAATGTCATTCTTCCGAAAACAGAAATTTTTTGCAGCATGGGCTACATTGTATAGTAAATAAATGTGTAGCTAAAACACAAATGTCCATTAATTAAATTAAAAAAAGATAAAAAAAGAAACTAAAGCATTGCCCTGGGAAAAAACCAGGTAGCAATCTTATGAAAGCAATGGTCTCTTTTTTCTTCCATTGAAATTCAATTGATCCCCACCCCGCGAGAGCAGCGAGAATTTTCAATTGTTACAGTATTGCATCGTGCGGCACTACATACGCTATCTCGCCGCTCTAAACTCTCATCCTTATCTATATACAGCGCGGCATATACACACAAACACACATACACACGGACCTGTCGTACAACCTATATATACACATACAACATATGTATATGGTCTATATATGGGGGGTGCGCGAGGAGCGGAATCGTTGCGCAGCTCGCGTCTGCGCCTTCGTCTCTTATATACACCCCCATTTTTGCTGCGCTGGTGCAGTATTGTTCTGAGCATGTGCGCAGGTCTGTAGCTGCGCGTGGAAGTGAGTCCGAACTTTTATGGGGGAATTGGGAGGGTTCTTTTGAATATAGACGGCTTTGTTTTTTTTAGCGATCGTTGGTTGATCGATATTCGTGTCTCCCATTTCTTAGCATTCTATGTGTATTAGATGATTTTTAATAGAAACATCATTATTTTTATTAAATTGTAAAATATCATAGTTGGTATGAATATAAGAAATTTTTGCATCATTACAATTAAATTTGTCGAATTGTATGTACAATATGTAATGTACTATGCTAATGAAATGCTTGTCCTTATAATGAAGGTCAATTATTAATATACTACTCATTTTAATTGTAGACACGTTTTAATATTAAAACAAGGCCGCGAGGCAGTAAAAGGAGTCGTACTTTTCTCATCGGCACGATCAAACAAAACTCGCACGTAATTTGTTATGTAAATTGTCGAATTTACATAGCGCGACTGCTGTAATACACATTGTAAGCTACATATCGATCAAGCACCAACTTAGTGTTTAGATAAAATTCCAATGAAAGCCTCGATAAAACCGTAAGATCCCATTTTCGCAAAAGCTCACATCGATATACCAAAATTCAGACCAATCGAAATAAAAAACGAATGCGAGTCTGGCAAAGAAATTCAAATTGTCTTGGAATGTGCAGACGCCGCACGCAGACCGATCGACTACACTGGTGTACAGTCGTCTCGAACCAACCCCCGACTCCCGAGTCGAGCAAAGAGAGACAGAGAGGGGGTGTAGAGTAGCAGCAGTGGGGGGTTAGAGAGAGGAGATCCCTCGGCTGGTCGAGAGAGACTCGGAGAGAGCGTCCCGGCGCCTTGTACACACACTCCACAGCAAGTGTGTGACAGAAGGACAGAGAGATAGAGAGAGAGAGAGAGAGAGAGAGAGAGAGAGAGAGTGGGTGTGCGTGCCGCGTATATTATAGGAGCCGCGCGCAAGTAACGGGAGGTCGCGCGAGTGCGGATCGCCGGTCGTGCGGCTCTGGCACACTACCTCGACGAGGCCTGCAGATCTGGTAACGTGATATATATATTTCAACGAGGAGACCGAAGTAGAAGAACAGAGGGATAGACAATAGGAGTTTTTAACGCCGAGGAGATGCCGTTCCTCCACGGCTTGGACTCTGTGTGAGTGAGTGGGTGTGGGTGTGTGTAGGTGTGTGTGTGTGTGTGTGTGTGTGTGTGCGGTGGTGGACAGCCGACGACGGGGCGAGTACTACTACTGCTGTTGCTGCTCCTGCTGTGAGTGGAAAGTGTCGCGATGGTTACCGACAGCACCAGCCAGGTATGATATATCTTTTTCTTTTCTCACCGAGATCAGACTCTTTTGCTTTCGGTGGGTGTGGATTACTGTATGAAGGTAGAGCTTTTTTTTCGGGGAATTCCGCGGCTCGTGTTCTCCGACTCGATATGGTCTGTGTGCGTATGAGTGTATAGGGTAGGCAGTATTGCGATTGCGTGACTGTACGTTTCGTCAGACGTATAGATTCGAGTGTGATTTTGCTGTGTCCTGTACTGGCTATTCGCGAGTAGCTATATATTGACTCTTTGGAAGGCCAATCACTGCCGTGTTGCAGTGCTCGCGCATCGGACATATTTTTCCTGGTACTAAAATCGTCCTATCGGAATAGTTTCCCTCTCTCTCTCTCTCTCTCTGCAACCCTACGAAATTATAAACACGAAAAGCGTCCCTTTAAATTTCTCAGTCCAGGAGGCCGGTAGAGGTCGAAAAAAATGTCGCTTACACCGTTCGACTCGTTCCCGTCAAGTGAAATTCTTCCACAACTTCGAGTATGTTCAAAGATTGCACACATAGATGCATAGACAGGGGTTGGTATGGTAGTGGTGGTGGTGGTGGGCGCATTGTAAGGCTGGTCTCGGCGGCGATGCCGCGCGCCGGCTATAGCAAGGCTTTTATAACCGGCGGATCGAATTCGGCCTCGGCGCCGAGGGGTTATACCGTCGACGCGGGGTGGCCTGCGCTATACCGGAGGGGTGAGAGAGAGAGAGAGAGACTGTAGGAAGGGAGACAGAAGAGACAGAGACAGAGAATCTATACATATATAGATATACACATATATGACGGTATATAGGGGGGGTAGAGGTCGGAGGAAGAGGGAGAATGAGAAATGCCGGCGAGAGACTGCTGACAGAGAGAGAGAGAAAGAGAGAGAGCAGTTTTTCTTTTTATGCGCGATGGGAAACTGGGCGATGTATGTGTGATGAGGCTTGTAAAGTGAGTGGGTGTATATACGTATAGATTGTTAGCGAGCGCAGACGGGAGAGGGTATGATTGTTGATGAACTGTTTTGCCGCTAATTTTTTGGTTGTATGAGCAGATGGTGGATATTTTGTTCTGTAACGCAGTAATGATGACAGTTGCAGCGATTTTTGCGAAAGGAAGGAAATTACATCTACATGTATACACATAATAAAGAATATATTGTTTAAAGTGTAGCTTATTTAGAACAGCGGCTATTGTTATACTTAATACTTTTTTTTCGCATGTCAATCTTAAAGACCCTTTTTATAAGCATCATCGAGAGAAATAGAAAGTTATCAGGTCGATAAGCCGACAATAACTAAATTGTACTATAATTTAACTACATACGAATGCTTTAAAATTTTAACACAAGCACATTGTTAAAACAAATCAGTTGTAATTGAATTTCTAGTAAAAACATTTCTTGTGTGTAACAGATACTCAATCGTGCAAATATATTAAACGGTCATCAAATTTTCAGTTACATAACATTTTAATATTATATCTGTAACAATGGTCTAGAAAACTCGCAGCTCTCTTACACCTGCGTTATATATTCTTTGAAATGGTTTTATCAGATTTATCGATCACATACGCAAAATATTTCGCGCTATAAATAAATGGGCGCCATTTTTCTATTATTTATGTTTTCTAGCCTCCGCAGCATAGGTAGTATGGGTAATATATAGCTGCTTTGCTGTCGTGGACATTAAATTTTTCTCCGTCGTGCAGCCGTTAAACAAAACGGAAAAGCTGCCAGAAAGAAATTATATACAAATGCACTTGATTTGCATGTATAAAATTATTAAATTAAATTCTCTCGAAATAATAACCTCGTCTTTTCGTTATAGTAATTGCTTCCATTTTTTCGGTCAACCAGAGCCAATTAACCCAGAAAAAAAAGAATTAAATCTATATTTAAAACGAGGGACTAACTTTTACGTATATATGTATCTCAAATGTGGCTGAAAAGAACGACACCCGTTAATTACATTAGTCCGCGTGTACATTATGCATAAACATGTACAACTTAAAGTGTATGCGTATTCAGCTCACTTTTTCTCATACGCATAATAAAACTATAAATACGTACGCATAATAAAAAGAAAGCTATTTTCTTGGCATAGAACTTCTTGCTCTCAGCCGCTGAGCAAACTTATCTTTGCAACAATTGCGACGCTCGCGAGTGAGAGAGAACGAGAAAAAAAACAAAAGAGTTTGCGCGGAAACAGAAGAAGGGAGCGCAGTAAAGATGGAGCAAGAGATTCGATTTCGCCCCGAGAAAACGCACACACTTACGTGCCACCACACGTACATTATCGTGTATACGGTGTAGAACACAGAAGGAAATATAGAAAGAGAGAGAAAGATAGAGATAGAGGGAGGAAGTGGGTTGACTATAGAGCAGCACACGACTTGGCACGAGAAATACGTTTTTCTTCCGGTCTGTTTTGCTCCAGTTTAGTAATGGGACGGACAGACCTGGACGCTGTATGTATACCGGCTGCTGGCCTATACTCCATCTTCCCGTTTTTTTCTTCTCCTATCGGTTTCATTATACATTCCCCTTGCTGTCTCCTTCCTCTTTTTGTTTTGCATCACTTCCACGCCCATCCGTTTGCAAGGATTTTAGCAGGTTCTCTCCGTGTTTGTTGCAGGCGTGGATAGTGTATATAGAACGTCGGCGACACACTTTGACTCAGGGGTAGGGTCGACGATGTAAAAGTGAACAAAAAAAAAAGAGAGGGAAGCTATAGACCTCGAGTGTAACTCGTTGTCTCCCTGCGCCGCGCTTTCATTTTGCGCTTTGCCTCGTGGACCGAGAGATTGAAATAACGAGCCGCCGGGGTTATGGTTTTCTGCTTTTCTTTTCTCCTGTGCAATACATACGAGAGATAGTCGATGCTAACGGTCAAGCAAGTGTAAATATCGGCGTAATGGATGCAAGGGACAGTTTGTTAGTTTGTTTGTCTCGAGAGAAAGGCAGATGTCTTTAGCGCGGACGATTCGATTGATTTCGTTTGCGTGGAGGTTCGTTAGAAGGGGAACACCTGAGTACGACATATATATATATATATAGGCGAACGTTTGAATAGCGTGCTCGGAATATGTGTCTTACCGTACCGCATTTAATCTACTTACAAGTTGTATAGTCACTTTATAGGCAATTTGAGGCGATGTACTTTAGCGAGCTCTCGGAGGTAACAGCTCGTAAACTGGTATTTTAATAACTCGCAAACGTTGGAACGGGGGTGGCGGAGGGGTAGGGTCGAATGTCAGCTGGACGTTTTAACTCTCTCGAATTGCCTGCAGAATCAACCTCGTAAAATGCAAATAAAGTATTTCGACGATTAGAACCGCAAAGAACGAGACTCTTTTTATACACTTATTACACGCGACAAAAGTCAAACGTGCTGAATTTATTTTTGCTCTTTCTCAAAGCTCGAGTGTGTACTGCACCTTGAAAGGCTGCCACGGCTTATAGACTTTTTGTACAAAGTTTGAAGCGAAAGCTTTCGTCGGCTAATGTCTTTGTATATATATAAGCTGCAATTGAAGTACAAATGACGTAATGGTTCTTAATAAGTAGTATTCAAAGTACTTGGCTGTTCCAACAAGTTGTATTATGTAGGTATATTCATGCATTTCGATACCTGAGCAAATGAACTGCGAGAGTCGTTAAAAAATGTTTCTTGATTGTACTTTTAAGATGATAAGTATATTTTTCTGAGCTTTTGCAATAACAGGAGATAAAGCTACATTTTTTATTTAGATGAACGAATGGAATTGAAAGGAACGTCTAAAGCTGCGGCAGGTTATGTAACTTTTTAAAAAGTTTGGAATTAGAATAGCATTCTAAGAAATAAACACATAAGTAAACTTCTGAAGCTGGTTCAGTTTATATTCTCATGAAGTACACGATTAAAATACATAGCATACGGAGAAATATAAATTTCATTGTATTTCCTTAAAATGATATAAAGATCCATTTAAATGTCTTTCTCCTTTAAAATGAACTCTTATTTAAGTTTCTAGGTTACGCAAAGTATATGTTAAAAGTCGTGCAGTAGTTAGCTTATGCAAATGTAAAAGACTCAAGTAAGTTCTCTATGATGCGCAGAATTTTATCATGCAAAATGATTCGTGAGATTAAAATTACATATTTTCAGAGATGAATATTTATGTGTAAAAAATTCAATAAAATACAGAACAAAATTTAATTGATCAGAAAGTAAATACGAAAGTAAGACTCTTTAAACTCGTTGAATTTTTCAGATTACAAAATTTCTCACTTCAAATGACGCGACGAACACCGCGGATTCACCGTAACATCTCAATTTCCAAAAAGCCCGTGATAAGTAAAACAAAGTATCGAGTAACGCACGAGGTGCAGAAAATGTGCATGTATGCGTAGCTCGAGAGTTCAGTTCGGATAAGCGCGTCTGTTTTGTCGCAAGCGTATATAATACATGCACTTGCGGCCGTGCGTTAACGCATGTATCCCCTGCATCGAGTCGAATGCTTCTAATGTCGCCCAGCAGCTCTGCTTTTGCGTATATGTGTGCATTGGCGTGTGCCTCTAACTGTGTGTATACAAAGACTGGGGGGAGGGGGGGGGGGGGGGGGGGGGTGAAAACGTGGAGTATCGATTTTTGGTTAGTTAAGAGATTAAACAGTGTGTGCATTGCCTTAAAGAGGCGGACCTGAAAGGATGGCGATGAGCTTTTTTTTTTCTTCGCTCGCCTTCCTATATAGTTTACAGCTGCTTATTATACTGCAAATGTTTTCTTGGATAAACGTGCGCGTTCGAAACAAACGTTCGAGCACTACTGAATTATTTTTTGCCTCTGCTAAATTGATTGTGCAACTTTTGTCTACTTTAATAACCTCGAGAGGTTCATCGCGTTCAAGTTCAAGGCTTCGTATCGCACCATATAAAAAGGTAGCCACTTAAAACTTCAATATGCAGAGAAACGTTTATTGATGATTGTATCGATGGCTGGTATTTAGAAGCACTCCTTATTAGGACTGTTTTAATTGCAACTACTTTTATACAAGTTTGAAACTTCAGGTAGACGACGTTATATTGCTACATAGTAGCTCTTCGGTTTTTCGCTATTTTGTCTTGTACAATGATTTTAGGAGAATGAGTTTGAAATTGGTTCGTTCGGCACATATGAATGCGCAAAAACGTAGGCTGTAAAGGCTCTGCAGTGCGCAACGATGCGCTGGTAACTTTGTTATCGGGCCTGAAAATTTTACGGTCTTGTAGGTGTCAGAGCGCGGACACATTTATCTTTCTTCGTAAACTGAAAGAAAACGGGGCGAGGGAATATTTCGCGCGTATAGATAATGGCGATACAGAAACTCGTCTAACTAATCGATAACGTTATTTTTAAGCTAACAAAATTTAGCCCTCTTTTCACACCGATCAAATTCAAATAAATGGATGAGTTAATAAAAGGAAATTATCGTTTGTTAAATTTTCCCTAAAGTAGGTTATTTATCACATTACGAAATAACAGGTTCGGTTACAGACTTTGTATCTAAATGATTAACGGTATAGACACTGTACAAACTTGTATGAGAATAAATAGCCTTTTGAGAGAAATTGCAACCTCTACTCAATCATCGAGCATTAAAGTTCTTAACGCATCAATCGCACTCCTCCTCATCACCATCTCATCAACATAAACGACATCGCGTCTAATCGCGACAATAAGCTCACTCGTATATATAAAGCTCACAAGGAAACATCGCCGCAAAAGCACGTCGGCGACCAACTACAAGAACAATAACGTATCTGTCTTTACACGATCGAGCGCGTGCCTGTCCAACAAAGGTGATTCAGTCGGTTAAGTAATTCAGCGGAATATGGCTCGAGAGAAAACGAAAGCTGGGAGAGACGTGTTGCGCCCTTTTGTGTGTGCATGTGCAGTTTTTTCCTATTCGCAGCGATTTTTGTGTGTCGAGAGAGAGAGAGAGAGAGAGGGAGAGAGAGAGACGAGCAGCTGCTCGAGGCTTCTGAAGTTCCCGTGTATTGATTTTGCGTTAGTTAATGGATTAAGTGCTCGCTTACGCGACTTGAAGGGAATTTCGGTGGATTTGGTGTGCAGCGCAAGCTCTTTCTTTTTTACGACGTGCCTGCGGTTAACTGCTTGATGAGTTTTTTGTTTTTCAAAGATTGATGGGAGATTGAGATAATTGATGTGTATGGCTTTAATAACGATAGTTGGTGGAAATCGACTGTGCAGCTTTGTCACGAAATGCTCATTGTTATAACTTAGAAATATATTATTGATCAAATGAATATTTATTATAGTATTGTGTTTCAAATTCACAAATGTTTATCGGAATTTTCACTTTTTTATCATACGTAACGAAGGTTTCAAAGCTTTTATTTTCCGAATATTTTAGTTTGCGCATAAAAATTCAGACTGTATGTGCATTGTTATAGGTCAGTTGCAGTATGCATCCAGATTTTTATGGATGTGCACGTGTGGTATGGAGGTTTCTCGGGAATTCCGTATTGACTAATGTTCAGATAATTTAACTTGAGTCGTGCGAAAACTTTCTTGCTGGCACTAACATTTTAGCCAAAGTTTTGATAAAGATTTATTGCACATGTCCCATCCATTAATTTTACAGTACTCATCAAGTTACTCATGAAATAAATTATTACAAAAGTTTTGTAAATTCATAGATAAATTGTATAAAAATTACAAAAAAGATGTCAATTCAAAATGAAGAAATGAAATTTTTGATTAATCTTTAAATTATAATCAATTAGTTTCTATAAAATATTTTCACTGATTAAAAATACAAATGTTATTTAGTGATTCAAAATAGAGTGCAAAATAGAACTTTATAAAATGATGTAATAACTAAAGTAACAAACTGAAAAATGCCCTATTTTTATTTGGTTTGAAAACAAGTAGAAACGAGACAAGTATTTTTATCTGTTACATGAATTGTTTATCGATAGCGTTCGAGGTTCATACTATATTTTACAATTTTTGTTTAAGATATATTGCACGAATTATGTATAAGTAAAAGTAATTATTTTTCATAACGTAGAACTTTAAAGTTTCGATCCCTAAATCCTTATTTGGAACCTTGTCATTAAGCGCTTGAGACTTATGTACTTTATTACGATATAATTACTATTAGCAAAATCACTAACTGTGCGTTGTTTTTTTTCTTGAACTTTTTACAGAGCGACGCCACAACGGCATTTCTCCGGGCTGCTCGGTCGGGTAACCTCGAAAAGGTGATCGAGTACCTCGACACCGATCTAGACATCAACACAGCCAACTCGGTAAGTCAAGATTTCTACTTTTCTTCACGATAACTACCCGCGGACTTCTCTCAAAATATTGCTTTTTATTTATACAATTTCATGATAAAAAAAAAGTTTCTCGAATTAATTTAAAGTATATTCATTCCGAACATGGCAGTTTATCGTTCTGCCAGCATCGAGATAAAAAATCTACTTTAAACATAGGCTATAAGACTAACTATAAAAAGAAGTAATAAAAAGTTTCGAGCTACGATACGTTACTTTTCTTTTTTCGTTCCAGAATGGCTTGAATGCATTGCATTTGGCATCGAAGGATGGCCACGTGGAAATCGTGACGGAACTGTTGAAGAGAGGCGCAAAGGTCGATGCTGCGACGAAAAAGGGGAACACCGCATTGCACATAGCATCTTTAGGTGATAAATCAATGACCTTTCTATGTCAATATCGTGGCTTATACGTGTTTCTCCTTATTTCGAATTTCAAGCTTTTACTTGTATTTTATTTTGCCGACGTTATTTCACTCTAATGTTTTGTATCGAAACAGCAGTTGAATACATTTTATTTCTTTTCACTTTTCCAGCTGGGCAATCGGAAATAGTTAATATTCTTATTCAATATGGTGCTATGGTTAATATTCAATCGCAAAATGGATTCACGCCACTTTACATGGCTGCACAGGAAAATCACGATCATGTCGTTAAGCTTTTGCTCAATAACGGGGCAAATCAAAGTCTCGCGACAGAGGTACACATACACACACAGATTTGCATTTTAATTATCAATGTTATACATTTGATATCGATTGTTTGTATATTGATTGTGGTTTTGTGTGATGTGCAGGATGGGTTCACCCCATTGGCAGTGGCGATGCAACAGGGGCACGATAAAGTAGTTAGCGTACTTTTAGAAAACGACTCTAAGGGAAAAGTCAGACTGCCAGCGCTGCATATCGCCGCGAAAAAAGACGACTGCAAGGCAGCTGACTTACTTTTACAGGTGAGATGAAATCGATTGTCAATAATTTATTATGTACCTCTCGGTTTTTACAATTTATTTATAATTCATTGCCAAGCTCTAGATTCCAATATTTGCCTCTTATTAAAAATATAATACTGTATTCAATATACATTTTGCATTCAAGATACGTTTTCTTTGATATTATAGATGACTACTATTCAATTTAAATTCAATCATAAGATGAAATGCTGAATGAATCCAAAATAATGTTTTATAGCGTCCAAGTACTTAAATTGGTAATTCAAACCGAATATTTATACTTTGAAGTAATTATCTTATATTTAATTTAGGTAAATTTAATCGATTAATGCCCATTTAATGCTTGGGTACTTCCACTTGATCTACTTTTTTGTAAAAAAATATAGAACATTAAAATCTGACATATGTCGTGCAAAACCTTTATTTTAGCATTCTACCAGTTGACCAGCGCGGTTATCAAATAAAACTGTGGATTTTAATCGCGAACAATGTGTGCCCATAAAGAACATGCATTAGATAAAAGCTCGTGATTATTTTCAGAACGACCACAAGCCAGACGTGACGTCAAAGAGTGGCTTCACGCCGCTTCACATCGCCGCTCACTACGGCAACGAAGAAATCGCCCGATTACTCATAAAACGAGGCGCCGATGTTAATTATTTAGCTAAGGTAAATAAATCGATAGATTTCCTTTCGCGCCAATTATTCCGACCTGCTATTCTCGTAACCGCCTGCCAACTGCGATTACTGAATTCTTTAGAGACGGAGATGAGATTATAATTACTTATACTGGCCAGTTTTTTTTGGATATCGCTCGAGATAATGGATGATCTGGAATAATTTGATTTTCCATTTTTATATTTACTTTCGGTTTGTCTTGATGAATGAAAATTATACAGTATGTTCAAAACTTTCAGCGTTGAAGTAATGAATAAATTATTTTGTTAGATCGAGTCTAACGATGGAAAATTTTCTACGAAACTAGTACTCGATATCTCTTTAGTTTGAAAATGAAATTTATATTTACAGAAATTCAATATCCTATACAATGAATACAAAGATAGTATCTTTTGTAACATAACGTAAACTTTTCAATGTATATTAAAAATAATACTTTATTCTGAATTAGCAAAAATCAATGGAAATAAATATTATATTGATTGCCAAGTAATAATTTAAATAATGGCTGAGTCCATATTTCTAATTATTATCACAAATTATATTTTTGTAGCTTTATTTTAGGCTTTATAAAATCGCGTCTGACTGTATTTGACTACTTTCTACTTATGAATATTGCACAGTTGGACAACACTCAAAACTCATTCAAATACCATATAACCTATTATATCCCAGCTCTCGATAAACTATACCTATATCCATCGATTCCTCACAAATCATCTTCTCATTATCAAAGAAATGATAAACAACTTGCAATTCCAGCACAACATAAGTCCGCTGCATGTGGCTGCAAAGTGGGGAAAGAACAACATGGTGAAGATCCTGCTGGAGAACAACGCGGTGATAGACGCCAAGACCAGGGACGGCCTGACGCCCTTACACTGCGCCGCGCGTTCAGGACATGAGCAGTGCGTCACCACACTGCTGGAGAGTTCCGCGCCCATCAGCGCGCGGACAAAGGTATAATACGAAGCTCTTTTTTTGCACGAGTGGAGAAGTGTTTTTTTTCTTTTTCTTTTCATTCAGACGGCGAGCTAATAAAAGCTAAAGTTAGTGCAAAGAAAAGATTCGCGATAAATATGTATTTTTATATATACTGCAACAGGGATTGTTTAATCGCAATGGTGGAGCCTTATTGGAGGCAATGTGACTATGTAAATTTGTAATTTTTTCTTGTTACGACACGATTTTGTTTAGCGGCTCGCTATAGATATTAAAGAAAAAATGTTAAATTAGTCACAGTTCGACAGAGTTTTCAAAAAGAATGTTCTTGTAACACCAGACAACTGTCATCGTTTACTACACTATAATATTATAGGTATAACTGTTTTATTTACGTAATAATAATATAACGAGCTGATTTTTTTTTTGTATCATATACCTTGAAGTCCGCGATAAAAAGGATAACGGCAAGACAACTTAGCGACTGGATAATATTTCTTATTATACATAAATTAATGAAATCAATGAGATGTCGCTAAACCGATGGACCTCTGCTCGTCGACAGAATGGACTGGCGCCACTGCACATGGCCTCGCAGGGCGACCACGTGGACGCGGCCCGGGTGCTGCTCTACCACCGTGCACCGGTCGACGAGGTCACCATCGATTACCTCACCTCGCTCCACGTGGCGGCCCACTGCGGTCACGTGCGCGTCGCCAAGCTGCTGCTGGACCGCAAGGCAGATCCGAACGCCCGAGCACTCAACGGTTTCACACCTCTGCACATAGCCTGCAAGAAGAACCGTATCAAGGTGGTCGAGCTGCTGCTCAAGCATGGCGCCTCCATCGAATCCACTACCGAGGTATAACGCCGCTGTTAGACAGTCTTTTAGAGCCAAAATTTCTATCTCTCGTCAGATAAACATTTATTTCAATATATTTACTTAATTACAAAAAGAAAGAAAATAATATTCATATCAAGCTAGAAGTTTTCAAAGAAATATTAACTTGAGATGAATTTTCACCCGAACGAATAGTAATTGACTTTAGAGCGTTTAAAAATCACTCGTGCATATCTTTTTTGTACGTTTCAATGAAAATAATACGAATTCTGCGTTGCTTTGTAGTCCGGACTGACGCCGCTGCACGTTGCCAGCTTCATGGGCTGCATGAACATCGTGATATTCCTGCTTCAGCACGAGGCGAATCCGGATGTGCCGACGGTGCGCGGCGAGACTCCCCTGCATCTCGCCGCTCGAGCCAATCAAACGGATATCATTCGGATACTGCTGAGAAACGGGGCGAAGGTTGACGCCCGTGCGAGAGTAAGCATTGCTACGATATTTTCTGCTGCCGTGTTTTTTCCTTTGATTACGTGGGAATGTAGTAGTGTTTGTGACTTTTCAAAATTGTTCAAGTCAGCATTTCTAATATTAAAAAGAGTACGTGAAAAGTACGTATAAGGTTTTTAAAAACTTTATCTGCGCCTGAAAAATACACCTGCTACTACTTATCCGTACAATACAGCCCCATAATTCAACTATGCGGCATCGTCACAAGCACAGCTGCCATGTCAGATTACCGCAAAGCGTCGATTTATCTGTCTTAGGAACAACAAACACCGCTGCACATAGCCTCGCGACTCGGTAACGTCGACATCGTGATGCTGCTGCTGCAGCACGGCGCAGCCGTCGACACGACCACCAAGGACATGTACACGGCGCTGCATATCGCTGCTAAGGAGGGCCAGGAAGAGGTAATGACGCCTGACGAGCGTGACGAGTTCGCCAAGATCGCCGACTACGTTAATCTCTATAATTTGAGGTTCCTCTTTTGGACCAGGCGTCGCGAATACATGATTTGATATGTGATTGTGACGATAGCGTATAATATCCCATTTATGGACTGTCCGTCGACCACGCGTTTAGCGGCGCGCATTTTTTTTTCGTTATCGTTTCGTGAAGGGGATGTGAAATTTTATGTCTTGATAATTTTAATATGCCTAGAGGCGATTGTTGATTTGTGTATAAATAATTTTATATAGTGTGTCAGTAAAGTTTCTAATATGACGATTTGACGGAATTAGCTTTTATCTTTGCATCGTCATCTCGTTACGATATATTTTTATAACTGTTAAATTTTACCGAATAAAAGTTAGAAGTGTTGGGTCAATTTTTTTACCGGGCACTTTTTATTGTTAAAAGAAATATTCGCGTTAAATTCTTGCTATTTCGAATATTTCTCATTAAATGCTGCTACATAAATTGTTATTTCTTTCACATCCCCTTAATGCGAGTCAGGTCACAAGTTCTATTTATACACTTTAAGAATTTTTCTCAGCTATTATTTTATTTTTTATTTTAATTCACAGTTATATTTTGTACAGTCAGACATTGTCATTTATAAGCACTGTTTCTTAGCTCCTTTTTTATTCATCGACTACGACAATTTCATTCTCACCGTTCACTGTCCACCTGTTTTTTTTTCGTACGACGACGTTTTGTTTGTTTCATTTGTTTTATAATTTATATGTTAATAAAGCTATTGTTTATATATCATTTTTTATGTTTTTACTGTGTTCTTCACTTTCATTATTATCGCTTGTCGGAAAGTTCGTTTTATGTACACGCACATCTTGTTATTAATATTTATTTTATTTCCGTATAATACTATATGCAGCATGCATTTATACACTACTGCGATATTAAGTGCCCACTTGATTACTCCAAGTCTCAAGTCCATAGTTTAGCCGCACAGAAAATGAATTATTAATTCACATGGTTTATTAGTTGTAGAACAACTTTTTATGATTTTCATCTCTTGTGTATTGCAGGTAAGCTGTTTTTCCTTTTGTTTCGTTTTTAATTTTATGTTGATTATTCATGCACATTATCATTTATAGTTTGCTTTGGTTTACATTGTATTATTCATACCGCATTACGCCATAAGTAACTGCCCAAAAAATGACGTCGCAGCTTCGCGTGATTTTTCAAAAGTTAGTTTTCTTGTGTAAATATGCGCGAGCGGGGGATATTAACATGAGAACTTTCATCAGGTGGCAGCAATTTTAGTGGATAACAATGCATCGGTGAAGGCGACTACGAAGAACGGCTTCACACCGCTACACGTCGCCGCCAAGTACGGAAACATGAACGTGGCTAAAATATTGCTGCAGAAAAGCAGCAAACTCGATGCTCAGGGAAAGGTAACGATTCTGTTATCAAAATTATATCATTATACTTATAATAAAATTTTACACTAACTCGTTGAAATGTCTTTAATTATGTTATAAAATGATGAATCTTAATAATTAAAACTTTCACCTTGATTTATTAACTATCGCTTAATACTTTTTTCAGAACGATATCACACCTTTACTGTTAGCTTGTCATTATGACCATCCAAACGTCGCACAATTACTTTTAGAAAAGGGTGCTTCAACCCATTTAGCTTCGCAGAACGGACAAACGCCGCTTCACATTGCCGCACGCAAAAACCAGGCAAGTCTAGAAAGTATCAATGATTTGCGCTCAATAAGATACTTAATCCGTACCTCGTCATCGGT
>UELV01141788.1:0-17683 GCA_900490015.1 Megastigmus stigmatizans | reverse complement strand
TATATCGGCTAATGTTGAAATGAAATCTGTTGAATATTTAAGAGATATAAGCACAGTTGTAATAAAAATGATTCTTTCAGCAAATTTCGTTGGTTGCGATGATGGGACACCTATGAGCATCCGAAAAAGATTAGAAGTTGTGAATAACTTCGATCGAAGTTTCATCAAACGCACTGAATTAGAGAGGCTCAGCAAGATTAAGGAAAAAGTGAACAGACCAGTAAGAAGTCTATATGAAAAATGAATTCTATAAGTAGATATGATAGGGACCACTATAACCATTTTTGCACTTGTAATACGACGCCCTAACAAGACTGTATTCTTGTGTTTGAAGAATAAGTCTGTATTGAGTGATCGAGATATCATATGTATTATATTTAGTTCTAAATTTTTAATCATTTTTTGGATTACTCTAGCAATATTGTTATCGAAATAAATTTTATAATTTATTTTAAAATTTAATGTTTCTGAAAGAACTTTCACGTAAGAGATATCAATACCACTGGCTTTTACAATATTATTTAGTTTTTTGCTTACCATATAAGGTGGATTATTGAAAAGAGGAATCCTTAAATGGTATCCGTAAGTATTTATTAATTTATTAGGGAAAATTTCGATGACCTGCTTTCCATGTTGACATTCATAAGTGTTAGAAAATGGATTAAAAGTATAAAAAATTACGTGATTCGAGCTGCTTACTTTTAAAACCGAAAAATCTAAATATTTTAAATACCAGGAGTATCGCAAGATTTTCTCCATCTTGTCTTTTGACCAGTCAATATCACTGTAGAGAATCAACAAACATTTGGGTCTCTGTGCCACATGTGAAAGGGACACAATATCTTCTAGTATGGAATATACTTTTTCCAGTATGATATCATTTTTATGCTCAGTTAAAATAATAAAAAACACTGATGATGATCTTGGATTTTTAAAAACTGGCAATTCACGTACTAGATTAGTTCCAGTATTTTTCTTTGAGTTGGTATCAATTACAAGCGTTCCTATTTTACTCGAAAAACTTTTAATACAGAGCTCTTGCTGATTATTTATCATAGCCAATTCGTTATTTACAAAAACTGTTGCTTGGTAAGGAATGGAGTTGTGAACCAATTCTTCCACTGCAAAACTAGACCACGATGCGAGTTCAGACCTTGACATCAATGAAGTTTCTGATTTAACTAACATTATAAAAATATATGTAAAAATTATTGGCTTCCAAGATATTAATATATTGTTTACTTGTGATCGCTTCATAATTAACATTAAACAATGAAATAGTATATTGTGAAAAAGTTTTGCGTAGAATATCTGTTAGTTAAACTGAGCAAAGAAACACAAGTCGATATTTCTTATTGATTCTTCAGAATGTAATTTTCGATAACTGATTTCAAAACTGCTTAGCTAATTCCATTTTTATTACTTTTGAAGTACTTTGGAAAAGTAACAAAAGCTTTAACTGCAGAAATACTGACAAATGTTGAAGGTTCACAAATACCGTGATTTAACTAATTATTTATGATTTAAGAGAATTTCATATGCTTTTTTCTATGCATAAAAAAATAAATCTATACCTTTCCTTTATTAATAACTCTAATAAGGTAAAAGACCCAGTGAATGGACACTTAAGAACATGTACTAGTGATAAGACACCCCCAGTGTCTGGACGATTTTCTTGGTTGTGATTGGTCGAACGCGTCCAGATACTAGTGCTGTCCATTTACTAGTCGTGTCCAGTCACTGGGTCATTTACCTTAGTTCGCTATGATCGCAACTATATTCATAATAAATATAGCAGATTTAATTATAATTACTCGTTATAAGCGCACGCGCACACTTTTTATATTAGAATTAGAATTACACACACACAGTGTAGACATACATCCAATTAGTCAACATTGAGACTACATATATTCAGATTGAACATTTTCAAGAATTGAGTTTAAGGAAACTGTCACTTTAATATAATGTAATAGGAACGAAAATAATGTCCATATGTCAAGGTTTCTTCTTTCATTTATCACTAGAAAAATATACAAATAATTTATATTAAATTTAAAATAATTAGTTTCATTAAAAAGCAGTAGCAGGACTAGTTACTAAAACCATTCAGTATATAGGTACGTATGATGTCGAATTTTATATTTTGAAAAAAATTTTATACTCCGAAAGATAAAACTGAGAATAAATGAGCCTATAGTACGCAATCAAAAATATAGGGAAGACTGTTGCGGGTAACCCCTCAAACCCTCAAAACCCGCAAGTGTCAATATTTGAAATAAAAAAAAATATATTCCTTTACACCCCGCGGCCTGCCTGGCACATATGACACTTATCACTAGACCTTTAGGAACTACAAAAGGGGAAAAATCCCTAAAGTGTGACTTTGAAATATCCCAAAATCCCGGCCACCTGGCGGTTAATGAAATATATAATGATAGATACTCCTTATTGAAAAAACTTCTTTGTCATCACCTCGGTAATGATGTAAACAATTTTCAGAGATTACTGTCATCGAAAATTTCGGAGTTAAAAATCGCTGTGAATTACGAACGAAAGTTTCGAGGACAAAAATTTCTGTGAATTGTGGATAGAATTTCATGAAACTGGAACCACGTAAAGTTTACATCATTACTAAGATGATGATACAGAGAGCTTATTTTTTTTCTGAAAATTAATCTATATCTTTATATATTTCGTTAAATACAAAAATCGGTACAGTAGGAATATTTCCAATGCTTACACATAATTCTTTAACAGAATATAAGCCACAAAAAGCTCAAATAATAAAAAAAAACTTATAGCGGAAATCTTTTAACTTTTAGCGTTAATTAATCCTACACAATTTTTGAAAAGATTATTCAATGGTTTCATAACTTCTAACCTTAAGGGGATGTCGTAGCGTCCCCCCTCCTCAATAGTTTGTACTTCCAAAGTATTAGAAAAACGGTAAGTCAAATAAGCCTCATCGTGCACAGAATGGTTAATTATATCAAGGACTAAGGGGCTTAATTCCAAATATTACTCAAAATTATAAATAAAAAAGTTATATGCAGATATAGGCATGTCCATAATTTTGAGGTTAACTTTCAATGCATAAACACCTCCTACTACTTCCAAACTTTTGTAAAAACGACAAATCATATCCACTTCAACTTGCACGATTTGTTATGTATCGAGCACAAGGGGGCTCAACTCCGAGTATTTATTTTTATCATTAATAGAAAAAGATATAATCGAATCAAAAAACACGTTTATAGCTCCGGCATCCCCTTAACGGGTCAATCATATAAACGATAATAAAAATCTGAACACAATTACAATTAAGAATTGTTATTATCATACAGTAAATATAACGAGAAAATAATCAGTAATTCGTACCTGATAAATCATTAGTTCAGTGACAGTATTGAAGGATACTTGTATAACTGAAAATTTCTTCACTGCTTCAAATATGTTAAATATGTTAAAAATTTATTCACTGCTTTAAAGTAGTTTCTGTTGTTGACAAAAACTACTTTAAAGCTTTCAAAAGATTTTGACCGCGAAAAAGAAGAAAATTCCCGTTCCTTATGAAATTAAAAACAAAAAACAATCCCCACGCCGCCATGTTGAATAGCCTTAGTCTCGCAGTGAAAAACATACAGTCTCAAACTTCTCGTATCTACAATTCAGCAAAGTCACACGAAAAAGTAAATAAAAACAGCCACTGAGAGTAGCGGTGTTTGGAAAGAATAATCTTTGCCAATTAAACATGAAAAGAGAGAGAGAGATGCCGAAGAAGCCCAGCGCTCGAACTTTGACGCAACAACAGCAGCAGCAGCAGCAGCAGCATTTGCCGCGATCGAGTCCCTTCGCAGGGGAAGCATCGAACCCAACGAGTCTGATACAATGCGCCCGTAGACGGCTCCAATACTCCCAATTGCCAGTTCGCTCCTCCTTGAGGCGGCCCATTCAGCAACCTGGCAGACTCGTCAGTTCGCTCAAGAGGTTTCCCGTTCTTGGCACACCGAAACGTTGCGTCTCCACAAAGAGCTGCTGTCAGGACGATGGTAGATACTTAAAGAGCCAAGTCTCACCTTCTGCCAGGAAGAGCATGTCGCTGATCGACCTGTCACCTGGACATGGACCTGCCGGCGATTGCGATCACGGCGATGTAAGGTGAATGGTACCTTTTATCTTTTAATATAGGGATGTTGACAGGAATAGAAAATATTGCTCACTACGTGATAATTATTAAAAGTAGAGGATATGCCTGCAACCCTTGCTGGCTATTCTCGTAAAACTTTAATTACTACATCTTAAGCGTGAAAACCTCGCGTTTTTTTCCCAACGTCAAAAGATCGGACTGCAGCGGCTCGACATCGGCCCATATGGAAGACGACAGATGCACCGAGGAAACCCTCAGCACAGACAGCTGTACCCTAACGCCCTGGGGAACAAATGGCCGGGTCGCCTACTTCGAGGACGAGCTGGAGGCTCAGAAGACCCGTGCGGCGAGTCTCGTCTGTCGTGCATTGGTCATAAACGCCTGGCGTCGGAAGCGCACCGAGATCTCGGAGCTCCGTGGCCTCCTTACCGATCTCAACCAGCAGCTCGATCACCTCCAGATCCAGATCGTGGTCCTGAGAAAGCTCCTGGACAAGGAGAACGAGCGCGTGAGCAATTTGGCTGGGGAGTTGCATCGAACCAAGACTCATCTCGAGGATGTTACCAAGGCACGGGATCAGCTCAGAATAGTAATGATATGTTGCATTATGTATACGCTAGCGTGTATTATGCTAGTATTGTGTGTAGCTAGTACGTATTCGCTGATTTTTAAGCGTCGTTTAAATGAACAGCGAGCACTTGGTTTGTAAACGGCGTTCACGATATTCGAAGATTTCGTTTTTCTTTTCAAATAAGGATACCTATGTATATATATATATATGTAGAGTATGTAAAAGGATATTCGAATTGAGCTATAAAAAGAATCTATTATTATTTTATAAATAATATACATGTGCATTGTTCTTGTACATTGAAATCTTTTGAATCTGTCACAAATTGTACTCATTTTATAACTTGAAAATAAAAAAAAAAAGAGAAATAGGAATATTGTATGCCTGAAGTTGAATACATGCTTTGGCACAAAGAAACGTCATGCACTTCCATGTGAATCTTTTCTTATGCGATGCAATTATTATAGCGTCTATAGTAGGCAATTTGATATGCGAGTTCGAACAAAAGAGAATAGATGTGTATTATTGCGATGCATTAAGCTATGAGCAATATTGGACAGGTACTTTGCTCTAGTCTAGCGCAGTTGTAATTTAAAAATCTATATAACAACTATAATACGCAATGTAGCATACATGTAAGTCTAGTATATACGTCGTGATTACTTTCCAATAATGTCGCAAGAATACGAAATAATACTATAGACTTAGTACAGTGCAGTGCACTATATTGTTACGAATCCGCAATAATTTATTGAAATCGTGAAAGAATTGCACTTTTAGTATATCGAGGCGAATAGAATTGGTTTCATAAAATTTTAAACTGTCAACGCCAATAGTTATTCTTATAAGGAAACTAAAATAGATCGAGTGCAAAATTATAGTCTCCAGAGAGCGTAACACCACAAGCCCGCGAAAACACACCCGAGATTCACAATAAAAGCAGCTTACGTTACAATGTACGTTACAGTGACAGAATTAGATCGGAAACAATAAAAACAGCGGGGATAAAGGGGGAGGGATGGAAGGGTGACATCATCCAGAGTGCGAAAAGGGTCTGAGCGGTTTGGTGCGGAGGCTTTTCCATAAATATCTCTGCTCTTAAAAATAGGAAAAAGACACGGCGGAGGGCGAGGCGCAAAAGCAGCGCGAGATTTCCGAGGAGCGATTGGTGACCGCGGAGAATCTGCGAAACGAGCTGAGAAGCGCGAGGGATCAACTGGAGGGCCTCGACAAGCAGATAGCGAAGGATCGCGAGAAGCTGCTGAAACTGAGGGAGGACAAGAAGATCTTGCTTGAGAAAGTAAATGAATTTGCTTCTTTCTAAATGCTTCATAATCCTTAATAGATTGTACAAATGTGCAGGATAAGAATTTTCTCGGGATATATTTTACAATCGATAGTGGTAATTAGTTCTTGGAACGAAATCTTTTGTTCTTTTCATCGATTGCGACAGCGTATATACCTTACCCTTGTGTAGGGCTTTAGCATGCCAAAAGTATGATGAGTCACACTATTTATGATACAAGAGATTCGATCTATGTATAATTGTCAAAAGAACTAGAGCTCGAGTATATATCTTTTACGCATCTTCAATTGATTCGCTTTATAAATATTAAAATTCATATGCAATTAAACGTACAATTGCGAGGGTACGATTTTTTTTCTTATTAAAATACGCATAGTGCACTATTTGAAACGAAAGAAGATAAATTTTTAATGTCCATACTGAAATTATATATAATATAAAAAAATGAATCGATTTAATTTCAAAGACAACGGTGTATCAATTTGTAATTTGAAACTGTACATAACGCGGAGAAAAATTATATTTATAAAGAAAGATAAGTAAGATTCGTAACGACTGTGTATTGAAAGGTTCCATAAAGAAGTTCATAAAGATAGTCTCGATGAAAAGCATATTCGAAGCGTCGCAGTATAAAAGCACTAAGCGTCCATAAAACTTTGCAGCATCTTGCGCTCGTCGTAGATATATTCCAATAGCTCGCCAATATGTATGTACATATACGTTTCCCTCTCTCCCGCAAGACTTCGGCATATAGAGCGACAAAGCGCGAATCCGAAGTCACAACGAACCAATAATCGATCAATCGCGACCTCTCTCATATATATAAAATCTCTAATTCAGCTTAGCAAAAACAAAAGCACCATATAAATCAGCATATCCTCGTCGAGTCCCACCTATTATGTCGGGATGCAGTACATCACCGCGTTCTATAGTATAAAGTATATATATATATAGGCGATCAGCAGGTCGTTGTACACATTGTCTCTCTTTCTCTCTCCACGTCTGCAGTACAACAACTGCAATGCGCAACGTGTGTATACGCAAAGCGGGATGTACATGACCTGCGGTCCGATAGGCTATATAGCTATACATTTCTCCTATATACATATACAGAGTGACTCGGGTCGCGAGAAATTGATCTGCACACACGCGGCGGAGGAGCTCCATAGTGTTATGGTATATATATATATATGCGGAGGTAAGGGGAGGATGAGTCAGCTGCGCGAACGAGGTCGCGGGGCGCTGTGTAGGAGGTGTGCGGGGAGAGAGCGAAATCCTCACTCTCGTGGATTTCAGCCCGCGAATTTCCACGAAAATCGGTGATTCAGCCGCTGGCGCTGACCCCGCAGTCGCTGACTGTATAGTGCTGTATGGTTGAATCGACTTTCTCTCTCTCTCTCTCTCTCCTCTCGAATCAATGCGTGGGAGAATGAGGTAGAGGGAGAGAGAGAAACAACAACCCTTGGGTGCGCGCGCGAGACCGGCGATGCTCGCTTCGCCTTTTCTTGAGGATCGGAACACTTCTGATTTGCGTGTTACTTTTTGCCAAGAGATTCGGGGATGATTCATTTGTCGCGTGAGCGAGATTCGTTTTTTTTTGCTTTTGGTCAATGCTAGGAATTTCGGGGGAGATTTGGTGCCAAGTTGTGGGATGATTGAATTTGGCAAAGAACTTGAGTTGCTTAACTTGATATTCGAGTAGTTTTTTGTTTGCGTATATGCTAGTTAAATTGATTGCTCGACAAGATATACAATGTATCATATATTGTACAAGTTCTTACGAAATTGAACACAAATTCGTAGGTAACGATTACTTTGAACTTTTATATCCGGTTGATTAGTCGGCGACTGTGTATGAGTCATAGGGGGTTCATTTACCGAAGTATAGAGAATGGCTCGCGGTGTTTTAACTTCTTTTTTTTAGCTATACGATTAACTTCCCCCACCGAATGAGTTTCAAAACAGTTATTATAATGCCTTGGAGAATTAAAAAATTTATGATTGAAGCATTCGTTATATTGTAAGTTCACTATATAGGTATAATATTGAATCAGTAGAAATAGATATGGTACAGTGCGTGAGGAATACGGTCTGTAAACGCGGTAATAATTGATATATGTATATCCATTCATCTGCAATCGAATATCGAACCCGAAATAATTAGCTATAAGCACTTTTTCTTCCATTGTACAAATAATATTTTTTTATTTATTTGACTAAAAAAAAATAAGAAAAACAAAACACCATTTATCAAGTAGATTTTTCAAAACCCTTATTTTGCCTCGCGTTAGTGATTTTCCTTCGATCAAGCTTTGCTTTATTCATTTAAACTTTATACAGTTATGTACTGCTCGATAACAGTGCTTATACATTGAAACATTCCATTCCCGTAAAACATATAGATTCAAATTCCTCTCCATCGCTAACGACTCTCCCCAAATCTCTCATTGTAACACACGAAAATAATCCACCTCTATGGATTTCGCGAGCGAAGCTTGCAACGGCAAATCCCGCAAGCTCCGTGCAAGCTCGGCTCTCTCCAAACTCGGCACCGCGTGCAGCCTCGGCTAAGCTGCAGAGAGTGCATCTTCGCGGGGGGTGGAGGGGAATCGTGTCTCTCAGCAGCCGCAGAATAGCTATTTCTCTCGGTAGCGCGCGAAGTGAAGAGTAAATAAGAAGAGTTTAAGTAAGCGTGTCGGACGCGCGTGGCACGCAGCGAGCATCTCCCTCTCTCTCTGTCTCGTGTCAACGCTCTCTCTTGCCTCGAAGCCCATAGCGCACACAGCTCGCTCTGACTCACTGCTTCGCGCCCCGCGGTGACTCAATGTCACATAATAGCTTTAGATGTGTACGGCGCGTGAGTTGGCGCATATATATATATATATATTAAACCGGGAAGGGTGAATCGATATTGCGAGCCATACGAGTTGGTGGAGGCGTATCAGACTCCGCTCATCGCTCTCGTAAAGAACTTTTTCTCTCTCTTTCTCTCACTCTAGGCCGCGTATACATATTTTATTGGGGTCTGTGTGCGCCGACGACTCGAAAATCTAGATACTGCAGCTATCCACAGTACGTGTGTGTGTGTGGGCACGTGGCATCGATTGTTTCGAGGGTGAGGGTACGTGTTATGTATGCATGGGAGACCGCGTTGAATTATTGAATCCAACATCGCATTCCAAGCCTCGAACCTGTGGAGCGAATTTGTGGCATATATATAGTGTATGCGAGAAGGATTGCGCATTGGCATGCAAAGAGTTTTATATATATATGTACTCTGTACACCCTTTTCTCTTTACTCGCTTTATTACCTCGAGTTGCTTGACTGTGTGTACACGGGGGGAAGGTTTTTATATATAGGACTCGCGGTGCAGTGAGATATGGGTAACAGGTGAACTGTATACAACTGTATATGTATCAATAGTATATATATATATATGCGAATTTCGAGATATTCCGCTTTTGTTTACATTCGGGTCTTTATATACTGCGGTATAGAGTGATTTATTGAAATATCCGATAGTTTGATGATATTCTTTTATAGACTCGCCTGGGAAAAGTTTGGGACGATAGTTTGATGACTCGTATACTTCAGTTCGACAATTTCGGCATTTAATAATTCATTGAATTTTGAATCATTCTTTCTCTTTTCGGTAAATATTAGGTAATCTATATATATGTATGAGAAGAAATTGTTTTATGATTTTATTAATGATGTGTTAATGTTTATTTAGCTGCATAAAATCGGTCAAACTTTGCATAAAACATTTGCATAAAACCTTTAAAAGTCAAAGAAACATATATCTCTCTTTACATTCCTTACAAGTAACCTTCATTACTTTCCTAAAAGCTTCACATTAAGGGTTCTGGATAAATATTAAAAGTCCGAAAATTTCTTGTAATTATAAGGGAATGAAATATGTTTTCTGTTCTATAATTTCAGACTTTATTTAAAATATAGCATTTTTTAAGACGATTGCTTTTTTTTTTTTTTTTTTTAAAATAATCAAAGTTCTCGTATTCTCCATAGTGACCACATTGACCCGCTTTCCCCTATAAATTATGAAAATAACAATTTGATAATCTAATAAATTTTCGCAAACCGGGAAGACAAATACAAATGAATATTGTATCTTAATGGCAAACAGGTAAAAAGTGTGTCGAAGCTGACTCTATAGCAGGGTTAATATAATGAGAAAAACCGCAGAGATATGCACATGCAGGAAGAGACAGAAAATGTAATCCACTCACCTTTATCAGCTTCATTTTATCTAAGAGTCATCGGACACACCATACATTTTATACTTGCGAGAATATTATTGTTTTTGTATATACGTTTACATACTTTAAAGTATAATAAAATCTTGTACAATTTCATTTTAATTCATCCATATAATATTAACTATAGTTTCTTTAGAATTTCTATGTATATATATTTATTAGGAGCTCAAATGCATATTATTGTGACTGTAATGTAAATTTTCGAACTTATATAGTAACCGAAGAGTTTGTTGGTCGCTTGCGAGTTGTACATATTTTCACAAAGCATCTAGCGTCAAAGATCCAAAACACAAATTTGAATTTTTGCTTTACCTATATATATATTGTAAGATTGTATTTTCTTAACAGGTTATAAAATGAATAAATAAATGATGATTGCAACACTAAAAGACATTTAATAATTCGCGGAATATAAAAGATTGTTTAAAAAACATCGCATTTCTAATTTTTCAGGGTAAAATTAGTATTTAAAATTTTCTATGATTCAATACTAATTTTACCGTAAAAAATTAGAAATTCGATGTTTTTTAAACAATTCTTTTTTATTCCGCTATTTATTAAATGTCTTTTAGTATTGCAAGCATCATTTATTTATTCATTTTATAAGTTGTTAAGTAACTACAATCTTAACGGTATATTTATTGAATATCAATGATACAACTATACATAAGTAATAAACATATCTGAAGAATAATCAAAAACGTGCAAATCGAAGTTTTATTTTATGTGAAAATACAACGATTCATAGCATACCTAATCATAATTACCATTAAAGAATAGCTATCCAGCAGTTAAATCCTATTTAATCCGTTTCGGTTGCAGCGCAAACTATTTGTGTACAAACACACACACATATAAATGGCATACAAGCCCATTTGGCCGTAAATTATTTCCCAGCGGAACTTAAAAGGGGGGGTGTTCGAGTTAATTAACTTTTCTTGCGGCTTGAAAATAAACTCCTGGCGTATGTGTGGCTCAGATCTCGGCGAGCGAGAGTTTGGCGTCGGATAGGGGACTGCGAGCAGACAAGGCTGAATTATCATTGGAGGACATGCAGATGCAGCTCGCAACGCAGATCGCACTCACTAATTCGCTGCAGGAGGAGGTGCACCGATTTTTAAAGTAAATACACGCGGAATCCCTTTTTTTTTGTAACAGCGTGATGCCGCGCTCAGTTTGTAGACCGCGGTTTTTATGCTCAAAGGGGATGCTTAAATAGGGGATATGTAGAGATTTAGCTTACGTTAAATTAGGGGTTGAAAGTAATTTCACTTTATAATGAAAAGTTACTGGTTATAACATCGTAATATAGGAATTTCTAAACTTTTTTTTTATTGGAATTTAAACTTTATAGGGTACCGATGTTAAAAAAAAAAAAAAAAAATTAACGTATATCACATTGATTAAGCAATATCAAAGTAAGCTCTCTATACTCCATACGGAATTTCGTTCAATTCGCAAAACGTTTTCCGACTATAGTGCGCTGAAAGAGAAAGAGGATGAAAAGGTCGAGCTCGAAAAAACGTTGCGGAAAATGGAAGAGGAAAACATAAAGGTGGAGGAGCGGCTACGAACGAGCGAGGAAACGGAGAAAGCATTGAGCTCGCGAACGGCGGACCTCGAGAGCCAACTCGTCAATCGAGAATCGAAAATAAAGAGCATCGAAGCTGCTTACTGTGCACAAGTGTAAGTTATATTTCAAACTGAAAAAGAAAAAACGCTCCTCGCGTTTGTAATTATTTATTTAATAGGTTCTACATCACTTTTAAAATTATTTCAATACTATATATTGATTGAATAACCAATGAGTGTGTACTAGATAAATTAATCGAAATTTTATAGTCGAAAGTTGAGTTATAGTTAAGAAATAAATAGACGTACACGATGGATATAAGTTTTAAATAAAAAAATTGCTGCAGGACGGAACTAAACGAGCTTCGAGAGCGTTTAATTCGCCAAACTCGGGAAAGCGGTTGGAGCAGTAAAGTTTTGCAGCTCGCTGGAAGCGTCGCTCGTGCACCACGAGTGATTCTTCGAACTTTATCTTTCTTCTCAACTGGGCTGCCGTTGATTTTGTAGAAAAGTATGCTAATATAAAATCGTTGATTACTATAATGCAGGCGTCGATGTAACTATGGAATGAAGCGGATCAGAATTGATGTTAATGATATAAAGTTTAGCAAATAATGGAGAACAAAGTGTCTTAAGTTTCTAACGATTTTATTTCTATTAAACTTTCAAAGATCTAATGCCATGTTACATTCGTATAGCCAACAAAATTATAAATATTCTTTCAAATTTAACGTAAAACAAAAAACTGTTTAATACAATCGTTAAAAAAGATATAATTATTGATGAATAATGTTATGAAATCAATGATTGCAGTTTACATTGAATTGTGATGGCCCAATGATTCTGCGATTCTCTATGGCGTTGCGCACTGAAAATGGACACATGAACATAAAATACACTGGCTAAGGTATTTTGAGATGAAGGCCAAACGCATCATAAGAGTGAGGAGAATGAACGTGGACGAACGCGTCCCCAAATGAAATTGAAAAGTGAATCAATGAGGATTTCGATCATTCTTATATAAAGTTTATTTTGATATTTTTTTTTTCATTTGTATAACGAGTCATTTGATGACGATTCGATTTAGAAATCGATGAAACAATGATACAGACGAGTCTAATGTAATGTTTGATGAGTAAATATACATTTTATCTACATTTAAATAAAAGAACACTTGTTTTGATTTAGCCCAATTGGTTTTTATATCATTTCACGTCTATTTCAAGTTTATTATGTATTTCACGTGGTAAATGTACATTTTTAATATCTTACGAACGGCATAAATGCAATATACACAACGTTCCTCTATATATGCAGTCTAGACTGCATTTTTTATCGACCACGCGACTAAATTGTTTACGTATTTATGCTTACATTTTCTCTCGTTTTTTTTTGGTTTGCCACGGTCTCAAAGCGACAGGAGCGTAATAAATATAAAAAAAGATATAGTACATACACAGTTTTATGAATAACTAACAGTTCCCTAGTGGAAATTAGACCAAGAGTTTATCGACTAGACTAGATACAATGGAATAAAAAATATATAACTAAATACCATTCCAAAACGACATCTTGTAGCTACGTGGGATCGTTATAATTAAAATAAAATTTGAAATAGGCCAATCAAGAATGTCCCAAAATGACTTTACACCTAAGACATTCTATATAATATATCATTCACATCACAATTGGTTACAATGTACTTACATGAAGCATTGGTACAAGAAAATGTACTTATTTCTATATAAAACTTTATAAATAACGGTCTTCATTAAATCTCTTGATCAATAATGAAAGTTCTATCTTTTGTTTTTTTATTCCATTTTAATACTTAAAAATACGAAAATAAACTTTTCATTTTTACCAAAAAACTAGACCAATTTTTTTTAGCAGTGCTTTAAGCAAATTGGTCATATTTTGGTTTAAAAATGGTTTCAATTTCCACCAGGGGTAAGTATTTCACGTAACTACAATAGTTTCTGAAATTTACAAATACAATCTTAAGCGTATTAATAAAAAATAAAGTTAGATTCTTATTATTTGTCATAAAAGGGCTGGATTTTCTGTTTAAAAAATGTTATGATTGTAATACAATGTTATATTAACAAAATTACATAGAAGCATCTTAAAAATTATTAAATTGATATATCAAGCGTTATTTGAGAGATTTAATTACTTAAAATATTAAACCCTCTTGGTAAAAAAATATTTATAAAACGATTTGTTACTGATTGATATTTCATTAATATAATTATAATCTCTCCAGCCCTTGCGCTTTTAAATAAACTAATAAGCTTTGCGAATCCAATCTTTATATTTTTATCAAAAACATATACTGTTATTTGCCGTATAAAAAAGGATTAGGATCTATGTTCCTGCAGTTTCTTTTTCTATCAGAACTACTAGATGACTAAGACCAGTGATTTGTATTGAAGTGTGTAATGAGCGAAGAAAAGCAAACACCAATAACTGATGCCTGCAACAGCTGAGCTAGTAGTTTTGACTAAAAGATATTATTGGTTTGATTATTGATTTTTTTTTAAATCATTCCAAAACCTTCGGTCCCTTCGCTGATAGCCAGGAGGAGTGCCTTTTCAAAGTGATCGTAGCACTCGTAGTCAGGCAAGCAGAGTTGATTGAAGCTAAAAATTAAATATTTTTCTCTTAGTTTCAGAATTCAGAATAATACTTGAGGAATTCTACTCTGGGTTATACTAGACAAGATAAAAGATACAAAAAGGTAAGGATTCTATTTATGAACAAAGCACATTTCCTCTCATTTACTCATAATACTCGGAAAAATTTAATTAAAATACGTTTATACCATGTGTGTGCTGTTGGAAGATTTTCAAAAGTGGGTGCAGCGGTAATTTGGAAACGAGGACTGAGCTGTTGAAAGCCTCCAGGAGGAAGTTGTGAACAGCCAGTGGTGAACTGCAAAAGTCGTGCCATCTCCTCTTGCGTAAAATTGCTGACCGCCGTCCAAAACCAGTCGAGAACTCTCAGGAACTCTGGTGAGCTACCATTCGCTATATGATGAGCTCGTAGATCTGCTACACTATATTCTCCTGTTCCGCAAAGGAGCAACTAAAACAAAAACGGGCATATTTTAAAAAAAGAATTCTCCACGGCAAATAATTGAATTAAGTATAATATTCAAAGTTAACAAATACCTCTAATTCATTTTCATCGAAAATTCCAAGAAGATTGTCCGGAATGAGTTCATTCAATCCTCTCAGAAAGTGATCAACTTCACTACGAATGGAACTAGCTAGCCTGTGTTGTGCTAAGGCATCTAGATATCGAAGTTTCATGTCATTTGTCACACGAATTTTACTACCGCCAGGAATCAATTCTGCCAGCTAAATATAAGAAAAGCAAAAAAATCATCAATACTCGTCTCTCACGAACACGTCTGACGATTCATTATTTCAAGTCTTACTTTTATTAATTGACCATCCTTATCGTACTCCTCTTCGACAAAATACAATTCCATCTCTTCAACGTCGTTCTCGAGGATATATTTAACTTTGCTTAAGTACAAATCGGGATCATCTTGTTCGAAGTATTTATAATGTACTCTAAGACCGATGATTTGTGCCAGAAATGATCGAGTGAATCTAGCGCGCACAAGCTGCCGATAAGAGCCACCAAGCGCCGACTCGTACAGACACTTGCCAACGATTCTTCCGGCGAACTCAAAATGCTTTAACTTTAAATGCGGTGGTCGTTTGCTATTAGGATGCACTAAGGCTTGTTGAGACTCTCCGAATGATTCAAAGAGGCCGTTTCCTGGATCGAATAGTGCAGCACAGATGAGCTCGAACCACTCTCTTCTAACGCCGCCCCAATCCACGCCTATAACGACAGAAATAAATCAATTAATGATTGAGAACCAAATTGATGACAGCATATTTATTATTGCGATTCGATAAGGATTTACCCTGTTCTCCTTGGAACGTTATTTCGAAGTTTCGACACCAATCGCTCACGGAAAATCCCTTGGTGGCTTTCAACGACTGTAAAAACCATATCATACATTGTTAAACTGTTTGATAAGATTTTAAAATGAATTAGTCAATCGTGATTTTTACCGATTCTAATAGCTTGTCACGCTGGACCTTCATCGACAATTTCTCATGATAATGCTTCTGATGGTGTTTCCTAACTTCGTGATAGAAAAAGTCCTGCTTGTCCGCGAAGGTCTCGCTACCACCTATATTTTTCAAAAGGAATAATGTAAAAGTCGCGGCTATAATGTCGCGATAGTGTGAGATCAATTCAACAGGAGGCTGACATCCATCGTCGATCGTGAAGGAGTCGTAACCTTCGTGTTGATTATTCGGACTATCGAAATGAAACTGAAAGAAAAAGCAAAAAACAAAGACAATAATCGATTGCTTCCCGTATCTGCGCCAGCTATATCATATTTTATCGATTGAATCGAGAGATTTACCTTCGTCGATGGACAAAGCCTAAACGTTACTAATCTCTTTGGGATGAATTTCAACAAATACTCTTTGATCGTCAGCTGCTTCGGTGAAATGAAGCAAAATACTTTTTTTGGCTTAGAGAATCTCTCGCCCTGCATACCTAAAAGTTTGGCGGCATAACAAATGTCCGGATCTTTCGAAGCGACGTTATTATGAACAGCTCTAGCGACGGCACCTTGAAAGAAAAATTCCCAATTGACGTCTACTTGTCGCATTATAAAACAACTTATATACACCTAAGCAGATATATTTTAGTAGAAGCCATACACGAGCAAACTATAAAACTTCTATTAAACTACTTCTACTCGATCGTATTGTCATAGGGTATAGAAAGAGTAATATTGAGTACCAGTGGCTAATTAGCTTACAATTTTGCTTACTTTCTAACACTATAATGTCAAAGTCTCCGTTGTGGAGCTGCAGTCCGGAAAGACTGACGGTCGCGTGGTAACAGCCGCCTTTCGGGAAGCTGACTTTTAATCGAATCCGCTGATTCGGGGCGTCGTACTCTAACTGTACGCTACACGACACTGGAGAAGAATCGCCAGTTGAACTACCGATCTGAAATTCAAACATTTCAAACATCGTAATGCATAAGATATAAAAGTAGAGGAGGTGCATGTTACGTATTTATCGAGGCTTGGAAAAAGTTCGGGTTAAAAATCCTATATAAAAGTAAATCCGAGCTTACCTGGGTTATATTTACATTGTAGCCTTCGACGGGCTTGTCATTGATTCCGAAAACGCAGAGATTGTCGTATTCATCTCGGGGCTCGATCGTCATGGAATGGGCGATTCCAGCTGTACAAACGACGGTCGAACTGTGTCGAACAAAGACCGTTTTATTCGGATCCGGGGGTCCTGAATAAGCAAATATACTGCGTCAGTCGAAACAGGTTTATATTGCCGGTGGAAAAATAAAAATAGCTACAATGTGAAACAGCGTCGAGCGAGAATTCCATTTGGATTTGTTCTATTGTTACGGCAAGTCGCTACGTTTCAAACGGAAATCATCGATGTAATCTACAAATTGGTATTTTGACTTGACGATTTTTGCGTTATTAATTCAAAGCTCGAATGCGCGAGTACGAAATAATAAATTATCAGTGGCGATAACAATTGTATTTAAAACAGCGTTTGTCTTTATATTAATTGATTAGCTATATCTTTCCATTAATAAGATTAAATTGAATTCAATGAATTGATTAATAACAAACTTTAGATGACCTTTTTGAAAACTATCATATCAGAATGAAAATATTCAGAGACAAGACTTAGGGGAAGGTGGGGCGTCACGGGCACCCTAACTT
>UELV01141787.1:0-15961 GCA_900490015.1 Megastigmus stigmatizans | reverse complement strand
ATCCTAAATATTATCACATTTAAATTTTTACTATGTACTTGGTAATATTTATTCGAATGTTTTTGCTAAAATTATTATATATGTATCAATAATTTCTAAATAAATTACAAAAACTACCACAATTCGAGTATGTCTAGTCATTAGTCCAAATATATAGCAATTTTTACAGCAATACTTTTCTCCGTGTATAAGGAAAAGATCTTGCATAATCATAATAAAATAACCCAAAGAAAAAGATCATGCATGATGACGAAAAGAATATTTGAAAATTGGTCAGGAATGAACCACGTATGAGTCATGTCTTAGAAAGTTTAAGCCACTTTTGAGCTATACCTCAGGACGAAATATGAAACATTTATGATCAGATTTTTTATTAAGTCTGATGAGGAAGGTGTAAGAATTGCAAATAAATTATTGTGTTCCGTGATGATCGATTTAACCATCTCGCATTAAGGAGTTTTATTGGAACGATAAATTCAATCATCTAATAATCTTTTATTATTGGGATGTTTTTACTTTCAATGTCCAGACAATTTTTCTTTTGCGGTTACCGATTACCTCAAAAATTTAACTAAATTTGTATCACTTTTTGTACTCGGGCTTTAATTTTCACTTAACTTTTTATACCTACACTTGAAAAAATAGAAATAGACTGGATGTTCTTATCTACTTTTTATGTAATTGCGACGAACCTATTATGTGAAGGAATATTACTATCTACAGAAAATATGTCAAATTTTGTAAATTTTGAGATTATGTAATTAAGAGGATGTGCTATAATCGGAAAGATTTCTACCTTACCGGTTCTTGAATTTTACGATATATAAAGATAGAGATTAATTTCTGAAATATAACTCTCTGTCACCATCTCGAAAATAATGTAAACATTACGTGGTTAAACTTTTATTAAATTCCATCGACACTTCGCAGATTTTTATTGTCGAAAATTCCGTTCAAAATTTACAGCACGATTTAACTCCGCAATTTTCGACGACAAAATCTCTGTAAATTGTGGATAGAATTTCATAAAACTTGACGTACGTAATGACTGTATCTTTATCTATTTTGTTAAATGCAAGAACCGGTAAGGCAGTAATCTTACCGGCCATAGCACTAAGCTAGAGATTTGTAGATTTTTTCTCCCATTATCAATCAATATAATTTATATTTTTTATGTCAAATTATTTTTAATCTTATACCGCCCATTAATCCATCCAACAAATTACTTTATATTACTATTTAATTCAGTTGAAATTAATTATAACAAATTACTCTTTTCATACTTCATGCATACCAAATTCTATCTTCACTCATTATTACAATGAATAGAACAAACTTTCCGGAAAGTTTCAACACCGATAAAGTAATTCACCGAGAAGAGGTGACAAAACAGGAAAAACTTTATTATATCTCACTCTGACTATACGGTTTACTTTGATTATAAAGAACTCCGGTAAAACGAATAAGCCACTCGTATAAAAAGTTTCTCTCTCTCTCTCTCTCTCTCTCTCTCTCTCTCTCTCTCTCTCTCTCTCTCGCAACTCCATTTACTAAAGTAAAACCATACTGCGACGATGAAAGCGAGTGTGAGCGAGAGAGAGAAAATGCAACAAGTGTAGCCTTTCAATATCCAGTGCAAAACGGTGACGCGTAGCTGTAAAATAATCCAGAACGGGTGTGCACACCGTAGAATGGCACTTACGGAAAGTAAAAGGATCGGAAAACCACGAGACACATTTACGTCTGCATACTATGTATACCCACGTAAAATGGTTGATTCAGAGAGAGAGAGAGAGGGAGGGGGGGGGGAGAGAGAGAGAGAGAATATACGAAAACAATCACCGATGCCCTTGAAAACGCCAGAGAAGTATATAAACACACGTTTTATTGTGATCCAAGCACGCGACAAAGAGAAAGAGTAGTGTAGTTTTTCTCACGGAGCACGAACGTGAAAAGAGGAGTAAAATTATAAACAACGTAAAGAATGCTAAGCTAGCAGAATAGAGGAGCCGGGCGGAGCAGCCAGTAAGTAGCGGATGATGTGGGAGAAAAAACGGAAGTGGGCGAACTTATCTTTCCGCGATACATGCACAAATGTTATTTTAGACATTCATAAAGAAGGCACCCATTAACGAGTCATATAACTGCGTGCGTTAAACCTTTGCTCGAAACAATGTTGTTATATTTAGTTCGCTGTAAAGCTGTTTAAAATGGCTCATTCAGGCTAATTTGTGCGAATATTACAAAATATAAAGTTATAATTATGAGAAACTAAAAATTGATCGATATAATGGAAACTTATCATCTATAAGATTATACACCTAACGCAATTATTTTCTCTAAGGTCTTTGTATAAATGGATGTGGCAATAACATAATTTACATATATAATTTATACATTGAATAATTTTATACATTGAAAAATTTTCAAACGTTGACTGATACCATTTTCACGCTGTAATTTACAGTCCATGAAAATTTCACGCTAAAGATAGTTTTGATTTATTTTGGAGCATTCGGAGCAAAACGGTACTGTTCAGGGACCACAACGATACACGGTAAGTTCTCAGAAAATTTTCATCGGTGCACGATTTATGATTTGATTGAATCTCTCGACAAATACTGAGCTTTCCTAAATATTGTAAAATATTATAATATTGTTCAAAAAATAACCGAGAACCCCTAATTCCACCCTACCATTATACGCTTGCGGCGCCTTCTCCTTTAGATCACATAATGCTAAAATATTAAAACTATAATATATATATATTACTAAAATTACTTGTCTGAATCAGTGTACCGTGCGCTGGAAGTTTTGTAAAATTTATCAAAATTAGTATTATTTTAAATTGATAAGATACAGTAATGAAAATAGTATAAAATTAAATATATTACTTTTCAAAATTCATGATTCTACAAGGCCAAGGGAAGATGTTGTATAACACAAACATATTTAGGCTTCACTTTCCCTGGAACTGTATCTTGATATCCTTGTGTGTATATATATATATATATATATATATCAGTCCCACAAATAAAAAAAAGACTAATTTGAACAGACAAATCTTCATGTATATTTATATATTGTGCTCATATCAAACTATATATAACGCGAACGAAAAATATTTTTTAATCATATCTTTTAATAAAAAATTTTTACGCAATTTGTTCATATAATTTTTGTACATTTAACATTTTTTTACTTGTATAATTATATTGTTATTCCACTATACTTGTTCTTGTACTAACATTGATAATAAAAATGTTCACATGATATAAATATCCCATTGTTTTCAATTTTACGTTGGTGCCGGTAGAACACAAGTAAACTACCTCGAAATCTCGCTGGAAATCCTAACCATAAATTTGCCTAACTGCTGAATACTTTCAGTGTACAAAAGGCTTTATTAATTTTGCACTTGAGTTTCGATGCAAACCTAATACTAAACATAATAATAAAAAAATCGGCGATTTTCAAAAATATCTTACACTGTCGTTCTCATTCTTCTAATAAAAAAATAAAAAAGAACAAAACAATACACTCCCCCATCGTCATAATTACTCGTTCTCATCTGCACACCTTTGCACGCGCAGCACTCACAGCTGCGATCGCGCGCACACTTTTCTCCACACCTATACACTTACTCGCGAAAAACGAAGTGAAAAAAAGCAGCAGAACGCATGCCGTGTCAGCAGAGGTAGCAGCAGCAGCAGCACACACTACCAAGACAATCTCTCGCAGCCTCCGCGCGTATACGCCAAAAAAAAAAGAAATACTCACCATGCACGAGACGAAGGTTCCCCGGAGTTGAGGAGAATCTTTCTATACAACTATAACTTAGGCCACCGCAACACACACCCGGCGACGTCAAGCTATTTTCACGTGGATATCGAGGCCCACAACAATAACAGTGGCGGCTGTGGTGGTAGTAGTGTAAGTGCCGTCGATCTGTCAGAATGATATCCCGTAGCAGCAGCAGCGGCGTGTAGTCGTGCAGTTCGTCGATGGACCACCTCCTCGCGCCTTTCCATGCTCGGCGACGAGGAAAAGCCGCTGACCGGGTCCGCGACGTGTCCACATCGAGGTGTCACCGACTCTAGTTGGCTGCCTTTTCTCTCCTCTTCGCTCGGCGATTCTCTCGCGCTCTCTCTCTCTCTCTCACTCACTTGCTCACTCTTTCTTGGTTCTCTTTATCTTTCCTTACACACTTTTCAAGAGGTGTGCGTTATCTTCTCTCCTTATCTCCTCTCTTTTCTTTTTGTGATTGTGTCGGCGATGCTGCGGCACATACGCACACAGACACGCGCTAGGAGCGGGAAACTCGTCGCCGTCGGCGCATGTTCCGTAATAACGACGTGGTCGTCGCCGAGGTGGAAGAGAGCCGCGAGAGGCCCCCAAAGTGCCCCGAGGAGAGAAAAGAGAGAGACCCGTGTCGCACACTCGCCAGGCACACACACGCGCTGCAACGGCACGGCATACGACGACGACGACCAGAGAGAAGAGAGGAACAACAGAGAGGAGAAAGAAGAGAGAAAGGATAAGCCTAAGGCGGCCGTGTGTGCGCGCGTGTGTGTTATGCCCGATGAGAGCGGCGTTGCACGATTTAACACGTCTCCGGTCTCGCCGCCGATGTAGCTGTTCTCTTCTCTCTTATGATGCCTTTACAACCCGACCTTTACATAGATACCTGTAGTCCTGTACTTACCTACCTATGTAATATCCGATATTTTCATTCGAATATTTGAAACTCGATCTGATTCGAGAAGGCTGTATATTGCATTAAGTGGATCAGGAATATTTATGACGTGGGCGGTGCAGGGGGATATAAGGTGCCTATTATATACACATAGAGCATGCGATATTTTTGGAAGTGGAAAAGCGACTTGATCTCTGTATGCGTATGTACACTCATGTTATAACTTGTATGCATAGTAAAGGAGAGGCACCAAGAGAAAGATCCTTTTGGAGAGCTTTTGAATAAAAATGAGGAATTTCTGAATTTTAATTTTTATCTTGGATCTCTATATGGCTATTGTTGCATAAATCATTTCGCTAACATATTTTAATGTATTTAACTATTACAATTGTTATTTTTTAAATAATATTCGTCCGCAGACAAAGGAACAATTGTGTAAACTTAAATTTTTATTTAATCCATGTCTAAAATGTTACTTTTCATATAGATATAGTTGTTTATCTAATATTTACTTATATGTGTGCAAAATATGCAAATGATGTTCAGATGATTAAAATACTTGATATTTAGAATGAATTGTTATTTAAATTCTAATTGTAACTAAACGCAATTTTAAAAAAACATACTGTATCGTTATTAAATTATGCGAGATAAAAGAAACTTGCATATGCAAATTAATAACGAAAATTATTTTTATTAAAAAATCATCTGATGGGAACAAAGCCGAGAATCTTGGCAACACTGTTGTGGATGCAACAGAACTAAAACAGAAGTGAGAAGAGAGAGAAAGAGCTGTATAGCGCATACTGCGCCAGCGAAGTGTGGCGACGACGGAGAGCCGGTGGAGGGAGAAACGGAGAAACCTCAAGCGGACGACGCTAATGCCATGGACGGTCCGAGAAGCAAAAGCCGTCAGTTCTTGCAAGATGGCGACTTAAACAGCGTGACAGTTGTTTTTCTTTTGCTAAGTTTTCAGCTTTTGCCGAGTTTGACCAAAGAGAGATACGTTTTAAGCAGATTTTATTAGAGGTTTTATTAACTATCGCTTAAGTAATTCTACAGTATTGTTACATAAAATATAACAAACAAAGTGTACATCCTGAACTCTTGCATATCTGTTTTATTTCTAACCTCAAAGAAGTAGCATTATTTATTCTTTTTTAAAGTTTATTTTGAAAATTTCTAATTCAAGAATATAAAATCTTTAATACATATAACATATATTCCTTATTTAGGTCTTAAAATTAATGTTATGTAGCTATAAATATCTTGCTGATATTCTTTTTTATATTAGTAGGTAATCAAAATTAATGCTTAGACTTTGAGCTACCTATAATAAATCGTCCTGTGCAAGGTGAACTTGATCTGATCAGTCGTTTTTGCAATTAATTACAATTAGCAACAGGTGTTTATATATCCTTAGAAGTTAATGTTAAAATCATGGTCACATTTATGTATATAAATAAAGTTTTTATTTGTAATCTTAAATTTCATCAGCATAGGGATTGATATGATTAATCATTCTGTACAAGATGAGGCTTATGTGACTTATTGTTTTACTAGATGATTGAATTTTTTTCTGTTTAAAATTGGGACGCTAATTAAGAATTTTTATTAAGCTTGATGAAAAAGGTATGTCTTGTACACCTAAATGTCGCAATTTTTGTTAAATAAAAGAATTGCAAATAATATTGTTTTGCTCCTTGATCATCGACTTAATTTTAATAATAATGTGTTTCTTATATATAGATGTCAAAAAGTGGTTAGTTTAGAAGTATCGTTTTATAATATTAAATGTTTTATAAATTTTTATATCAATAATACAGTATTCAAATTTTTGTCTTTAACTATATATACATGTTTAGTTTCATAAATGGATGAAGAAAATCTTTATATATTACTACAATGAGTAGTAGAAATTATCTTTTTTTAACTAATGGGGGGGGATTATACTGTAGAGCTTCAGCTTGTATAATTATATTCTTTTACAAGTATAATTAACAAAAAATGAATAATACCTACAAGTAAAATAAAATTAAAACTTTTTTACATTATTTTTTATTTATTTATTATTAACTTCATACCGTAGGAGCATATGCTTATACTTAACTTTATAAAAAAAATCAGATCGCTATCTCATAACAAGATTTAGAGGTCTAATAGATAGATACTGTCTCTCAGAATTATTAAACTTTCCAATAGAATCAAATTCTTTAATTATTTAAGATAATAAAAAAAAGAGGAAAAAATAGAAGAAATTATTTAAAATAAGAAAATATACACAATAAAGATATTTTTGCTTCAAATCCCTACATTTTATGAAATCCTTCAAAGCCATAACATGATCATAATATCAAAACAAACATGTAACCTCTAATAATTTTAAGAATTCATGAAAAGGAGAATAATCACAAATGATAGATGATATTGGTTGATTTGTTTTAAATGAATAGTACCTTAAATTTTATGTTGAATGTACCATAAATTAGTAAAACGTGACTGATGAAAAATACTCATATTACACATCCATGTCATAGGTAGAATCAAGGTTCTGCATTGGTTTAAAGTAGAGAAAGGGGAAATAAAATCAATTGTATTCCTTTTGATAGATCCCAAAAGTTTCAAGGATTTCGATAGAGCATTAACAACGTGATAATCAAAAATTAATTTGCAGTGAAAAGTTATGCAGAGATTATCAGTTATGGATGTTTTGTTATGAGTATAACTACTAATAAAATAGTAGTTCACTGAAGTTCTCATTCTGTGAAATATAATATATTTTCCTGATATTTACTGCAATTAAGTGATAAGCCCATATTGACAAACCAGGATAAAATGTTATCTTGAACCTTTGCATCATGTATTAAAAATGATCCTTATTTCTATTACTTAAGTTACTTTAATTCTGTACATTTTATAGCGAAGAAACTAGTATTATAGCTATAATATAAATTATTAGCTTATCAGTTGATGTTCTAAATATTTTAATACATTTTCAGATCAATCAAAAAGTAAAATATGGCTTCTTCAGATACAATCCAAGTGAGCTCACTACCGCTGCCACCTGTTCAGTATATAAACCTATTCACAGATGAAAATGTTAGGCGAAATAGAGTTCCAAGGCCACCTCCCCCTATTCATGATAATTATAACATGTTTGGCAATATTTTTAATGCTGATGATACAATCATTAGGCCTCTAGAAGCACAAGGGATAAAAAGATTATATCCTCAACATTTCGATAGAAGGAGAGAATTAAAAAAACTTAATCACTCTCTGCTCGTCAATTTTTTGGATTTAATAGATTTATTGGTGCTTTGTCCAGATAGTCCTAGAAGGGCAGAGAAGGTAAAAATTTGATTAATTTTTTTTATCGTTTTTACTTTTAATGAAGTGTATGTTTCTAAATTCTAGTTTATTAATCTTAAATGTTGTACTATCAATATGTATGTATATAAATAGATATACATAAAAAGTAAAACAGTTACGAAACATCCACTAATTTTTTATTTAGTTTACGAAAAGTTAAATATATTTAAAGCAATAGTTTATCGTAGTTAACTTTTATTCAAGTTGCCAAGAGCTAAGTACAAGAATAAATTAATATTTTTAATAGAGTGCCTTGCTGTAAAAATATTTTAACAAACTTACATTTTTATTAATATATCAATTGAGGGATTTGAAAAATTGTCCAAGAAAAATAAATAAAATATTTACAAATTTTTTCAGGTGGAAGATTTAAGTTTATTGTTTATTCATATACATCATCTTCTAAATGAATTCCGACCACATCAAGCACGTGAAACACTTAGGGTAATGATGGAATTACAACGAAGACAGCGCATGGAAACTGCACATAGATTTCAGAAACATTTAGAAAAGGTTATTATTTTTATTTTTCTATATTTTTTTACAATAAAATCAGAGTAAAATATATTTTATTGTATGCGTTGTACCCATTATAAATAAAATTAAAGTTTTTAAGATTAGTTTTATTTATCACATAAACCACTTACATTATTATTCGAAATGAATTTTATTATTTATGAACGTTTTTCAGGTTCAAGAAATTTTGCAGAATGCTTTACAAATGCTGCCAGATACCTCAGATTTAGATTCTAAACTTTCTATCAACACTGAGGGTATGGAAATAGATAGTGATTTAAGTGCAGAACAACAAGCAGTTGATCCATGTAGTCCAAGTGATCGTATTATGTGCAAAGTCATTGATGATATGCTTTCATCGAATGGTTTATACTAAAGACTGAATTAATTAAGTATTTATTAGTTATTATATTTTAAGGATTGGAATTAAGAATAGGTGTATTTTTGATGATAACAAAATTTTTAAGCCATATATTTAAGAATTAAAAAATGTTTTATTACCACAATAAGGATGTATCTACAGAATTACAGAAGTAGCATAACATTTGAAATTCGAAGTGACTAATGGAGAGGGAGGAGAAAGGTGTTTCGACAAAAACAGTGAGAACTTACCTTAAGTAGTGACAACTGCAATTGCTCTAAATTAGAAACCATGCAGCTGCTTCTTCAGATGTATCTAAAAAAAAAATGACTAAAATATTAACTACTGCTCCTGGAATCCAGGTTTTTGAACAGTACCAGAAACTGCTATTGGAATCTGAAAATAATATAATTCTAGTACTCTTTTATCTGGATCGACCTACTCCATTCTTGTCATTTGGAAAAAAACTGCATCTAATAAACAATATTAAATAAAGTATATATGCAATCAAAGAAATTACTGACCAAATTTTGTCTTCATTATAATTATAAAAATTTAACATGTACACTAATTTAGTGTAAACATAAAAAAAAAATAAAAATAAAATAATTTTTTTTTATTAGGTATTTCATTTCTTTGATTTCAAACAATTTAACTATCACTTTCAGAAAAATGTGCCGTGGTGATTTCCAACTGCATTATAGTACTGCACCTGTTAACACACTATTATCATTAGAAATATAAATTAAAATAGAAGAAAAATATTATAATATATTAAAGGAAATAGGAGTTGAAAGTTAGAGATAGGATAGGAATTTGGAACACATTACGCAAGAGCTGTGAGAAAGTGCCACTTGAATCGCTTGGTTTGCAACATTACAGTTTACAGTTGTTTGATTTCTCCTATTTCGCTCTTCTTTTTCGTTTTGATAAGATGTACACTGAATTTTAATCAAATTTTGCATTTCTGAATTGAAGCGTTGTACTTAATTTTAGTTTTCTTATCAGGTTTACATAAGGAACTGAATTATTCCATTTGCGTATTTACGTCTCATTCGCGTTTTTTTTTCAAAATTAATCAAAATAAAGCATCTTTTGCTCGCTCGATTCTTAATATATCACGCAAAAAATCTTGGTACACCTGACTGCACGCTTTAAAAATGCTTGGAAGTTTCTATCGCACTAGGCACAACGGAAAAGTCGATTATGCACTCATAAAAATTCATCACTTTTGTGACAGTATGGTTAGTCTACAAAGTACATTATTCCCATTGCTTATTTCACGCGAACACTAACTGATCTAAATTATAATTTCAAATGTCAAAAGCTTAAATAAATTGTTCTTACGTACGCCTTAACGTTAGATCGGTTTTCAGTACAAAATCATTTTAAATACTTCGATTAATAATATCGCTTTTTTGTTTACTATGAAAAAAGTTCATCTTGATCTTGTCACTCTGTTAAAAGTTCATTCGATTTTATAAAAAATCTGACACCTGCTTTAGTTTGACAACTAAAATGAATTTATTTCATGATGAACTAGTATGTATTCTTTCTCCATGTACCTCTTCCACGAGGTCTGAAACCACCTCGTCCGCCAACTTTGTTGTATCGATTTTGAAATCGACCGCGATTACCTGAAATAAATAAAATATTAAAAATGATATCCTTGATAACATTAAGGAAATGCATAAAATTTAGTATAATGTACAACATCAAAGTTAAGATTGTTTTAAACTAAGAAATATAAAATTTAGAAAAAAATTTTGAATTTCATCAATTGACATTAACGTTTGAAATTTCGTCTAAACAATTACCGAAAGTTATTGTTAAAAATTATCCATTAAATCATTGAAATTAAGTAGTTTTTACTAATGATTAACAATCATAATTTCCTTATTGCAAAAATGAGTAATTACCATAATTTGACGAGATGTTTGAGCTGTACTTTCCACTTGGAGGAGTGTATAGTTGTTTATTGTTTCTTGGAATATCTTCCTTCATTCGTTTATTTGAATTGCTACTATTATTACTATTTCCGTTTCCAAAAGTAATAGGTGTGTGTCGCTTGTGTCCTGCTGTCACTTTTTCATCCTAAACCAGATTACGATTAGTAATTATGTTTTTACTAATAAAGTTTTAATTTTAAATTTACAAAATGAAAATGTACCTTCTTTGCTTTTGTGATAATTGTCTTCCATGAAAGATGAATAACACTCTTGAAACTTGGTGGTGAATGAAACAAGTCTTTGATAAGAGTATTGATATTATTTGTTGTTTTTAAAGCTATAACCTTTAATTGGTTCTCTTCTGTTTTAAGCTCTTCTTCACTCTTTCCACTAATGGCTTCTTGCAATTTTTTAATGTATCCTTGAATTCCACGGGCAAAGTACTGCAGTCTCAGTCTAAACTCTTTCAATTGTTCTGGATCTTTAATCAAGAACTCTGGTATTTGCTTACAAAGTTTATGAAAAGAGAATATTAAACATTCCACATGACTGAATTGAAGTTTTGGTACTTCTGTTACTTCTGTATCTGGAGGAAGTGGCATAAATGTCTAGAAGATAAATTTAATTCCATTAAATCCTTTCTAAATAATATCTATTAATATTCACACATAGTATGGTTCATTAATAATGCTACTAATGTGTATAACACATATTGTTCAACAATTACTTACAATCAAAGCATTGTAGAGCTGCTGTACTTTTTCTTCGGGTTTTTCTATTTTACCACAATATTCTGCTAATTCAGCAAGTAATTTTAAAAGTTCTAGCTGCACATCTCTTCCATCAGGTGAAGTTATTAACGATAAATGTGGTAAAACTTGAATACAAATGTATGATACAAACTTAGAAGAATCTACCTGAGACTGGAATAAAAGCAACAATATATTTATTTTAATATTGTAAAATAAACTATATTATTTATGAATGCAAAGTACTTTACATAAAAAAAAGTAAAACCATTACTCTATATTAAAAGTATAAACTTGTTTATTACTTAAAGAAAAATAACATAAAATATTACTTACACTAAAGAAAGGAAGAGCATGTTTAATACATTGAATTAATCTGCTGCACTGCTCTAAATTGGTATGTTTGAATGGCACAGAAAGTTCTGCTTGTTCAATTGCTATATCTACTAACTCCTGCTGTCCAGCCACTGTAGATCCAAGCCTAGTCCAAGCAAGGATTTCCATGATATTGTGAAACTCATCAGCGGTGACATCCTAAAAACAAAGTGTGCACATATCACATTAGTTAAATTATCTTCTGAAATCTTAAAAATATCAAAATGAAAATGAATATCTACCTGCAGAACTTTTTTACACTCTGTAATAAGTACATCTTCTGGTTCTTTGGTTATGGTGTCACGTCCTAACGTTTTTATCTTGCTAGCTAAAAATTTTATACAACGTTCTCTTATACCATCATCACCACTGAGAATTTGTACGAAAAATCCACTGATTGCTCCTGAAACAATATTAATTAAAAAATTAATATGCATATAATAGAAAATATTTTTCCAATTTTCGTACGCAAAATTCAACTGTGCTCACATACACGCGTAAAATCGGCTTTTACGCAAGTTATATAAAAAAATATTGTACGCAACGCGTGCGCTCAGGTTATCGCGACTTGCTTTGCTTGGGTGATAAACGTCACCCTCGTCGGGAAAATCTCCTTCGCTCACTAGTTGCGTAATGCACTATTTGGTTATTTAAAAGTAAGCAATATAAAAAATACATACCTTTTGGATCATTTTTAATTAATGACATAATACTGTTGTGAACAACATCTAATTCTGTAGAATCCTGGGCAAGTAATAATTGAGCTAATATATCTGCTATCCTTGCTGTATGCTCCTTACTCTCTTTACATAAAACTGGCAAATCCTTAATTGCTTGCTTTCGTATCTAAAATAAAAATTTATCAATTTTCATAGCTAATATTTATTTAAATATATTTTTATTTCATAATAAGAAACAAAGAAAATGTATATTGATTATGCTACATTGAACCTAATAAATAGTATAAAATAAGCTTTTACTTACAGACATATCTTCATCTTCGCATAAATCTAAATGCGCATCTATAGCTTTATCTGCTAATTTAGGAAAGTGCTTAAAGAATCTAGCAATGAATTGAGAGGCTAATCGCTTTTCCTTTGGAGTGCCTTTAACTGCTTTTAAAATTTCCAAGTATTCTGCTTCATGCTAAATAAAAAAAAAAACACAAAAATGTATACATTATTTTGTTTCTAAATACATACATTATATAAAATAGCTAACTCTTTATTATTATTAAAGTCAAATTTATATTCTCTAAATAAATAAAGTATTGTAGATTATTCATTTATTTTTATCATTAAAGGGGTGCCATTAACAAATTTTAAACTTTATTCTAAAACTTTTTACTCAATGTATATGACAATAATAATGTGATATTAATATGTTTATTAAGAGAATTAATTTTGATATTAACATAATAAATATTGAATAAAATATAATAATATTAATTTTGTCTAAAAAGTTATATAGTTTAAAAGTTATACTCTTTAAATATATAACGAAAATTGTTAAGTTTATGTTTCAATCTAAGTTCATGCTTGTTGAAATTAAAGAAACTTTAAGGTAAGTGATAGTAATTTGGCATTAAAAGATATTACTGCCGATTTTGTAACACTGATGAATTGTAATTTATAAAGCCAAAAATACTTTTTAACTACTCAATCTTAAAACGAATCAACTATGAAAAAAAGCAATAGAAAAACTGTGATAAATCTCATTTTTTCAAAAGTATGTTATTGATAAAATATTATAGTTTTGATTGTTAAGAATAATTTCTGTAGGTAATTCTAATATATTCTTTTTATAAATAATATAGATTTATAAATATAGATGTTATAATTATTACATTATTATAGCCAACTTTTTTGTATATATTATGGGATTACTTCAATAATAAGGGAAACATACCACTACACAAACATGATCCTCTATCAAAACAAATATAACTCTTTACAATTTGTATTTATTATATCATTTTAGCTAGTTAACAATAACAAAGTAAGAGCAAGGTTTTTAAAGTTGTAAGATTTTCAGTTTATTTATTATTCAAAGTAATATTAAAAAAATATTGTAAGCAACTGTTGGACATTAATTTGATTATCGGTATGTGTTCCTTAACAGATTGGAGTTTAGTTTTGAATTATTCTTTTTTTAAATATTTGTATTTTTAAGAACTTTTTTCAAATAATAGAAATCACATAATAATGATATACTAAAAGTATACCTATTTATACATCTGTATTTTTAATTTATGCTTGTAAATTTAACCTAACACTAATATCTTCACTAATGTTACTTGTTTAAAGAATTGAAAAATATTATTTAAATTATAATACAAAATTTAACAATAATGTATCATAAATATTTTTAGAATGCTATTGCAATGATCATATCACTTTTACTCTTTGAATACATTATCTGTAACTACTTATAATAACATTAGACTAAATATTATGTTGTAAATGTCCACTCCTTGTAAGTAACCATTTATATTCGTAAATGATTAAGTAGGATTATAAATTAAAATTTTGTAAATTATTTTTGGAAATACATAAAAATAGCGTTATCGTGACATCATTAAAAATAAAAATTTGATGCCACGCATACTTCAATCTCTAACTCAAAATTATTGCATGCCCTCATACAGCTATCTCCCCCACAATGCATAATCGTTCGTATGCCGCATCACATATAGTTTACAAGCATTACGCGATCAGTATGCAGTACATAACAATTTAAATAAAACACACATACCAATAAAAATACTTGTGGCATTATACGACTATATCATTTCCATCTATTTTATATAAATCTGCATTAATACGAGGAGAGGCGTCGGAGGCTTGGCATTGCCCAACGCCCGTGTAATATATCGCAAAAAGCGTTCTTACCTCAGACAGCTTTTCCTTGGCGTCAGCGAGCACGCCGAAATTTTTGTACAACTTTTCAATGCTGTCCGTACTCATGATGACGATTAATTTATTCCTTGTATGCTTCCAAGAGCGTGCGAGACTCGCATAAATGTTCACGACGAATTGTAAAGATGAAATGCGAGCGAAATATCCAATAAATATAAAACTGAATTGTACCGGGTTCACACGTAAACCAGCAACCACGCTGAACGATCGACAGAAGAATGAAGATGGCCGGGAAAAGATGGCTGGCTGGTAGCCTATAATAGTAGCATAGTAGGTTGTTCGATTTTAGCTCCCTCTACCTGTAGTGTCCTAGTGTCCAACTACCAACTTTATAATGCTAAAGCAGCGTTGCCGGTTGCACAACGATTATCAGAAACGCCCCATCCGGCTATGTTCAGATCATAAATGAGTCCCAAGCAGTGATGCGAAAATCAGGAGAATTCTCCTGACCAGTATTCATAGGTGCGATTTGGCAACAGCGTGACTCCGCTCGTTCAAGTCATACGGCTCGTTCTAAATTGCGTTTCACGCAAGTTGGACAAATTTCATAAGCGAGTGTTGCGTTAGCTGCGTACTGTTGTAGTACTCGCTCACTCAACATAGTCGTCGCCGCCTCGCCGGTCGAGAAAAAGTAAACAATAATCAAGGAGCACCTGGCTAGGATTGAAAATTATAAAGTTATTTATTTATTATTTCAATTTTGTAACTAATTTTTAGGAATTTTTTTAATGATGTTTTGAAACTTCATTACAGTATAGCTCACTGGATACGAGTCCACTTAGCATTTATGTCACGCACCCGTTTTGTAATGTAAAAGTAGTACAGTTCTATGGAATATTTACAAGTGAGTTGATTAACATTTATTTAAGTTATATCAGAAGCATTAGAATGGCTTTTAGAACATCAAGATGATCCTGATGAAGATGAAGAGGATTTGCAATTACCACCTTTAAGTACAATATTAAATGAAGAAACTGGCCCTAGTTCATCAGGTGCGATAAAAGATGCAAGAAGGAGCTCTTTAAAAG
>UELV01141786.1:10602-21833 GCA_900490015.1 Megastigmus stigmatizans | reverse complement strand
ATGTAATCATATGTAAATTAAATAAAAAATATTTTTATTTCGACATGTACAATTTTGTTTACTTAAAAGAAAAACGAGAGTTGTCTGAACATAGTCGCAGTTATTTCAAAGGCCACACTGTTGAATTGAACGCAAATCGAGTTTGATGCATTTTAACCGCGAACTCGTAAAATCAACTATTCAGTCATTGACTTGACTATACGTTGTTGAATCAACTAACAAAAAGTTGACTTGACTATAATTTTGTTAAAATAATGGCATGTTTGTTAAGTTAACAATGCTATTGTTGATACAATTGAATTTTTTTCTCTGTGTACTTGTATAACAATAACTAATTATACTTTTAATATGTATCAACGATACAAAATGTATGTTAGAAACTCTAAACGAAGCTATTCAAGATTAACATGGTAAAAAATGGCAAATTAGCAGCCAAAAGTTTGCCAAATTAATCTTTATATGGTCAGAAAATACATTTAAATCAATTTTAACCTGTTTCAATCTCCAATACTAGTATAGTTCTGTATAAAAATATATTATAATCATAAAAGCTTAATTTTTATCTATGAATATCCTTTAGATATGAGTGTATAGCCAGATCATCCTTAAATATTATGGGAAATAGCGATGTGAAGTAGCTGAAAAAGAAGCATACCTTCATTTTTTTGACGCTAAAGATAGACGCAACTTTTCCCCGTTCAGTTTACTCCGAAAGCATATGCGCAAAATAATTTCCTTGATAATTTTTGGATTACTTTCTTTATTTTTTATGACACTCCGTGTGCGAAGCTCGATTTATCGCACGCAGGAAAAATGATACATGCCTTATATTGAACTTCTCACACATTGTGTCATAAAATACGGTTCGATATATGAGTGAGAAATAGATTTTTATAGTACTAGTGCCGAAATGAACTATTAACGTATAATAATAATGTTTTCGAAACACTATACAAGAAGTTCAACTTCTCATTCAAGGGGTCAAACTTCTCGCAACTCGTTTAAAAAAATAGTATGTGCAACTCTTGCTTCTCGCACTTATTGTATATTTATGATTTTTAAAGAAAAATGTCTAGCTTAGAATTTTACACCTTTTACTTTTCTTTTGTACATGTGTATTGTCATTAAGTAAATGTTTTACAGATAAAAATTTTGCACACATAATTCGCATACGAGATTAAAATTTTTATTAGCAGTGGAAAATCTAATGAATAAAAGATTGTTATTTATGTATGCCTAAATTGTACAACATTATATGTTAATGGTTTAAGTTATTAGTGTAAGACCGAAAATACATGTATTGCTGTCTATTAAACAATAAATATATAACAGCAGTTGATATACTGATTAAGATTTGAAGAAAAAATGCTTTGCATCAAAGAAAAAATTCAGTATCAATAAAATATTTTATTATACTAAGAGAAGAAATTTCATCTTTATTAATCAATCAAAAGGCATTAAAATAATTAGCCTGACGAAAATAAGGTTACGATCTAAAGTATTCCGTTATGTTTCATTTATATTTTGCTCCGTATCCAAACTTCTTCATCCGCTGATCGTAAAAAATGATGTCAAAGAACATACCAATTCATAAATGCATTCATACAAACAATATCTCCCATAAGAAGGAAAGTAAGAAATTGGCATAGCCTAAACCAACAAAAGTGAACAAAAAATTTCTGCTTCGCATCTTGTCCCCCTCATTCATATGTACACACAAGGCAAAGCACAAACAAGCGACACACCTCAAGCAACATCTCGTATACACATACGCGCACATAGTAGTCGCAACGATGATAAATAAAAACGCCTCCACCTGGTAAGCCATCACCGGGTCTAACTCGCACAAAGCAACAACGTCCGAACCAAAAAGCTGCCCGAAAGGAAGAAGGAAAAAAATAAACATCGATAATAATTTCCCGTTCGTCCGCGTGCCCCCGGGTCACACCTTCCTAGAATATACAGAATGAAAAAAAAGAGAGAGAGAAGCCTTTAAAAAAGTGAATATATACATAAAACGCCAAAGCAAAGAAAAAGATGGGCTGGACAGTGTCCATTTATCCTCTGCCGATGTTTGCCGCCCGGATCACTGGCTCACCCAATTCATTCAATCTACAACTATACCCCAGAAGACACACACTCCATTACGTTTCGCGCCATCGCTTCGCAATAATAACCGTTCCCATTTCTCTTTCTCCTTTTTCCGCTTCCACTTGGCTTCTTCTTCTGCTGCAGCAGCAGCAACAGCCCCGAAGAAGAGAAGAGAGAGAGAAAATAAAGGTATAAAGCAGCAGCTCGCGCGCCCTCATACAAATATCTACATGTACGTATATATATATAGGTATAGAGAATAGGTGGGGAAGGTGTCACATTATAGTAGGGCTTATGGCCAATGCGGGAAGGCGGGTTCCGCCGATGTTTGCCCTTTGCATAAAGCCCTCGCCTGATTTATGTCGGCGGCCGCCGCTCAAGCCGCGCGCATGCACGTGAACGCTGCCGTATACTACTATGTCCCATTCATGGAAATGGTGGTTCCCCGGCTTCATTCATGAGGCTTGGGAAAATACTATACGCTTGCGCGCGCGCGCGCGCCCGTGTGTATGCAATACACACTATATTGCAGCGGAGAGTCGACGAGTAGAGCCGGACGTCTCAATTCCTTGACTTTTTTTCTTGAGCTGGAGAGGCTTTGTTGAGGGGTATACACGGGCTGCGAATATAGTCGGGGGTCAATGTTTTGAATATTTGGACGATGTAGCGAGCGAGTGCTGACAAAGTTGACGGATTGCTCTATTCTTGACGAGGTTGAAAAAGGGATTTCTGCGCACAAATTGGTGTAGCTTTGGTTGGCTCAAGGGAACTGTGCAGACTTTCTTTATCTAAAAATTGAAAAGTTTAATTTAATCCGTAACAATCTATTGTTTAATTGACTGAAAGCTTCAACGAGGAGGATACATTTTATAAGTTAACAGATACATAATGTTGATATTTTATAGAATTATGAAATTGACATAATATTGTAAAAATTATCTGCTATTGTTAAATGAAAATTAACTGTTCGGAAGCATTAGCACTAATAAGAATTGCTATAGCAAGTATTAAATCTGAAAACAACTGTTTGCAAGTGTTAGTTTTGAAATGAACTGTTTATAAGTATTAGCTCTGAGAAGAATTATTTTTATAAGAATTGTTATTATATATTTTTTATATATTATTATTCTTATAAATTATTCCGATAAGATGCGTTCTAAAGAAACTGTTTTTAGCTCTGTTAAAACTATTGTTAAAAAAATTTAAAGTTTATTAACTACGATCAACTATAAGGTCAAAATACCGTTCAACGCATTCAATTATATGAGAATTAGCTTTGTTTCTAATTTTTCACCACCTCTGCGATGAAAATGCAATGTATAAAGGCATTCACTTCCCGCTATAAACTGCACCGAAATAAGCTATAATATTTTTATAAATTTTCTAACGATGTTCAAGTAGCGCTTTCGTGCGCTCTTACTCTTTGCGTTAAGTGTTTGGAACTTGCCCCCACTTGTGTCTCTCCCTTCTTTTTGTCGTCTCAAATTATTGCCATTAAATTAATCAGTTTGTTCCTGAGTCTCCTATCACATAGACTTTGTATGATGATTGCGGGACTCAGGATCGAAATTTTTGAGATTTGATTTTAATATGGCAGAGTTTTTATTGTTGTTGTTTTATACTAGTATAAAAGAATTTTCTGAAAATATTTTTATGTTAAGTTTAAACTTTTGTTTTGCTTTTAGATATACTAATTTTATTTTATAAGACGTCATCCTTCTTGCTTAAAAAATATAATGTGACATTACATTAAGTAATAACGTAAATCAGATAAGGTGCGTCTCTTTTTTTAAAAAATTTTTTTTTAATTATGTTTGTTTTTTACTTTTTATAAGTTGAATTACTTAGTGTGTGATTTATTGTAGCCTGAAGAGGGGAGTAATAAAAACTCCCAAAACGTCGCAAATAAAAAAAAATTTCCAAAAAGTCGTTCGCATTGATCAACCCCTTCATTCATCTATTTTAGAACTTTTAGCGAACTATAACATCAAGTCATTACTTCATGCTCAATTATTTTTATCGTAATATAAAATATTAAATAGAGTTAAATATTACTTGATAATTATTAAATTACTTCTTTCTTTTTTTAACGCATAAACATATTTAAAAATTCCTTTTTAACTTACAGACAAATTTTTGAAATATTATATTTATGACTCTTTTATTGAAAAAGGTAATTCCCAAAACTACTGTAAGTTATTGTATTTGCAACACCTAATTTTTAATATTTTTATAAATTTCCATGCACTTATTATGATCATATAGGATATTTTTCACATATGTTGTACTATTCGAAAAAAATAATTAAAAAAGTTGATTGAATCGCTCGATCTTCTTTTCATATACGTAAAATTCATATAAAATTTATCATGTTCACGAATTGCACCGTCTATCGCTTGTTAATAAGAACGCCAATAAAAGACTGACAATAAAAAATCATGGACCAATTTAAAAAACTGCACCTCTCCACACATGAATCCTCTGCAACGAAAAGCATTCCAACGATAGACCAACCCAAAAGACGCATAGAAAAAAAAGCCATTGAACAAAAACATAGAGAGAGAGAGAGCGAGAATGTCACTTTGCACAGCAGCAGTAACATCGACTGTCCTAGCAATTGGTAGCGACGCGCAAGCTCTCAAAGCACTCGAGCGCAGCATCCAGCGGTGCTGCAACCCGCAGAGAATCGGTGGTCGAATTTCAATCAGCTCGCCCAACTACCGAGCGCTTTGCCTTACACTACTGCGAATCTTCACGCCGCGGTCGCGCTCCTGCACCTGTGTCTACCACTATTACCGCTGCTGCTGCTGCTGCTGCTGCTGCTACACCTTCGTTTCACGGTGCGGACGACAACAACGAAATAGAAGAGAAGCGAAGAAGCATGGGAAAGGAAGCGGGAAGCATATCTCGCGCACAGTGCGCCGGAGATGTATAAAAGGCCAAAAGGCGAGAGAAGAAGAGGGGCCGGCCGCGCGTCGCGCCGCGGGTGCCAAAATCTATTTTCGTTAACCTGCCAATGCCGATGAATGAGCCCAGTTTGGGCGGACGCGCACCGCCTACGCTACAGCCTCGAGGTTACACCAAAGCCCGAACAAATTACTGGGAGCTGCTCATCTCCGCTCTCCTTCTCCTCCACGCGGATAGCTTGAATGAGACGGGACACATATATATGTATATATACACGGCTTACTGCTCCTCTTCCTCCCTACCTTTGATCCTTGCTACGGAGGCTATTATTTGGCAAATAGACGAATTATATATATATACGTGTGTGGACTCCGTACGTTGTTCCACGTGACGTTTTGTTTGCATTGGGGGCTTTCGACAACGAGTCCCGTTTTTATTTTAGTTTTTTTTTCTTCTTCTTTTATTTTCGAAGATCGATCGGCGATTTAAATTTCACCGAATCTCGCGAGTGACTTTTATTATTTTCCTTTTTTTTTGTATGGTCTTTGACGTGGAACGACTTTTTTTCCGGAAATATATAAAAATATCTTCTTTTGTGGAAGTTAACTTCTTGGAGCAGTTATCGATATTAAAAGGTATTTTTATTATTTTTTTTCTGCAACAATTAAATTAATATATATATATATATATATTGTGCGATATGCATCCAGAGTTGGACATCAAAATTAAATAATTATATCAGTAAGTGCATCAAGAATTTGTAATGTTTTTCTCCGACCCACATAATATTATTGTTTTATCATTCAAATGGTATAATTATTTACCATTTTGGCTCTATAGTAAAAATATGAAAAGTAATACAAAGTCTCGTTATCGTTTACTAATATTAAGAATATTATTAAAATTTTTTATATAAAAATTTACTGCAATAATCTATGTTGACGATCACAATATCTTATTTAGACATATCTCTTACGCAAAGTACAATAAACACTGTATAGGAATAGATCTCTGAACAATTTTACGACTGCAGCATACTTTAACCTTCATTTATTTCAGTTTAAGAATTTCCTCCGGGAAGGAAAAAAAAAATCTCTTTTGAACAAAAATCAGGACTTGGCCGAACAAAAATCCGTTTACGAGGCCCATTCAAGATTCCGGCCGCAAGTGAAAAAGAGTCGGAAAAATGCGCGCGGAGCGCATAAAGAGAGCAACACCGCGCGAGTGTCATGAGAGCTGAGCAAACGAGCGCAAGTATAAGGAAGAAGGGGAGAAAAAAGAGACACATTTATATAAGTGGAAAATGCGTGAAAGAAGACGTCCTGCTTGGCGACGATTTTGTTTCCTGTGCAGCGCTCGAGGATCCGAGAATCCCCTCTATTGAGTGTAGCGTAGTAGCCGAGTTGCTGCGCTCTTCATTCATACTCGCCTCCTCTTGACTTTTCGCTCCTTCTTTCTTCGACTTTCCGCCCGCTTTATATACCTATACACATATATATACGCAAGGAGAGACAATATTGTGCATGTAGTCGCTAACCGATGTGTTTATACGCAAAGGAAAGCCGGCCATTGTCCACCTTAACCGCGGGGGTCACTCTGCTCTCTGCGTTACATAACTTATGCCATTTTTTTTCTCTCTCTCCTTACTCCCCGTCCGTTCGCGTTTTATTATGCCAGCACTCTCAAGAGGATGCCGCTGTATTGCGATTTCGCGCTCTCGATCCGCATTCTTTTTCCTCGAATGTGCTTCATTCAGAGTGATTTTTTTCGAGGGTTTATGTATAATGTATCCGACCTGTACGATTCACAGTTACATTTTTTTACCTATGAATTTTACTACGAAGCAAGGGGCGTAACATTCGTGACTTCCTCGTGTACAAATTTCAATGTGTACATTAAAAGTACGCAGAAATGCTTTCCAGTGTAGTCAATATGAATGATGAAATGGATGAAGAAAGTATTTATGTATGGTTACACTTTTGCAGAAATCTAGATGATTTACTTGTTACGGGCATTGCTCCGTTTTCGGACGTATTTTAAACAAAAATTGAAAGCAGTAAAATAAAGAAAAGTCTTATCTTTAAAATGTAATATCTACAGGTAGTTGATAATTTAACGGATGTACTAGTTAGGCATATACCGATACTCGCTAAATTTTTTTGGCCATTGGGTATATCTTGTCTCGAGATTCAAGAGCAATAGTATAAAGCAATTCTAATTATAAGATATACCCACTTTTATAACCAAGATGGCAGGTTCCTAAAAATGTTAAAGTTGAATTGTAATGAACACATATCATGTGATTTTAAAGTCCGGAAATTCTTTTCCATTGTATATTTTTAATATTGTCGTATGAAAAATTTCACGTGAAAATCTGGGTAAATAGATTTCGCGGAACTGCTGGGAAATTATAAAGTTCAACGGACATCTAAAATTCGTACTTATACAGGAAAGACGTATAAATGAGAAATATTTCTATGCACTTTCAGCAATAAAATTCCCTTTTTCGAGTTCGCAGAAGAAGTTTTTTTTAATTTAATTTATAATTTATCAATGTATTAAGGGATGTTAAGGGATACATATATTATTTATTATATTTATAACAGTATGGTATAAACATATATTTTAGTCAAAATGTGATAACGTATTATCACTGCTGTATTACTAAGATCACCAAGAGAAAATAAAACAGTATTAACTAACAGTGTTCAATTAGTTATTTATGAAATGTTGTCATAATATATGTGTTGCATAAATGAGTCGGTAAAATATAAAATAATAATAGTCTTATTTGGTCTTTAGATGATATAAACTTCGTAATTAAATTTTCCGATGTTTTGGCGTTATTATTTGAACCGTTAACATTTCCAGTTGGAAAAAAAGCAATGATTCTCCCAACAAATTAACTACCGCTCGTCTATTTTTACAAAAAAAAAAAAGAAAACATTAAACTACTCGATTTGAAAATAGAACCCCTATAACACCTATAAACCTTTACGCCTTTTTTAATGTATATAGAGTTCGTGGATAGATCGCGCGATGATTTTTCGCTCCTAACAGGACTGTTTGTATCATCGGCACTTTTGATTGCGGCGATTAAAGACGAAGGCGCGGCAGAGAGAAGGCCACAGGGGAGGCTAGGCAATAAGTGCCCACAGGGCATATAGCTTTAACGAGGCGCAACAAAAACGTTATTTCGGCGCTGCAGGGCGATAAACGAGCATAGAGAATGCTTCAACGACGACGAAGCAGAGCTATTTTGGCGCATTCAGCAGCGATACGAGCGCGCGTATTTTTAGGAGGCCCGCGCGCGCGTCCCGTCGTATACAAAGGCACGCGCGCGCAGATGATACATCACAACAGAGCATTACTCACTTCGTTTTCGAGGAGAGTTATAGTTATATTTTATATTGTCGCGTGTAAGAAAGAGAGACTGAATGCATGGTTTTGTTGGGATTTACATGGTGCGGGCTAATAGTGGTGTGAACGCGAGCGACGATATTGTATATAGGAAACGAAAGGGTTTATTAAATCTGTGTTTGTAATAGCCCGAGAGCTAATGACACAATTCTGCAAGAGTATTGCAATGGCTAATTTTTCGGTATGTTATAGTATTGATGGTGTACATGAGTTTTGTAATAGCTGAAAATTGGTAGAGATGTTGATTATAGAATAAGAAAAACTTGAGGAACCAGTCAGACCGCATAATTTTGGAACACGGTCAGTCAGGCCGTCGCGAAAGATGTCGAATGGGAGGTGTCGGTACAAGAGTTTTGTAATGGCTGAAAATTTGTTTATTCATTAATTATATTATATATAAGTTAAGAGAAAAACAGTCAGACCTCAGTTAAGTGGAACAGACGCAGGCAGCAGTCATTGGAAGTGCGAATATTGTACAGGGCGCGCGGTCGCTTGGAGCGCAAATAGAGCGTTTGTTTGTATGGTTATAAAAATCTCAATAACTACTTAACCAATTACAACGAAATTATGATATAAGGATGAGGTGCTGATTAGAGAGTGCGGTTGAGTGGCTCGCTGTTGTCATGGAAGCCACCTGCGCTGATTATACTGGCTAATCTGTACATTTTCACTGATTTTGATCGCGATAGTTGCACAAAAGATAATATATGTATTTTCAAATGAACAATTTGGGTAAATAAATCAACTGTGTCCAAATTGAGTATTCAAATTTGTAATTTTATAACAAAAAAAAAGGTAATTTTATTTTATTTTTTGTAAAAAAGATCCTATACTATGATAAAAGTATATTGTTTAATTCTCTGTTATGACAAACTTTTTTTACATAAACTTCATACATAAATTGGTTCTGCATATCTATTGAATAAATTGTTACACAATAATACCAAAATGTAACTATTAAAAGCAACTACCTAATTCATTAAAAAGTAATTTTTCATGTAAGTTAGAAAAAGATTAATTCAAATAGCTATTTTGTTCCGTATTAGAAATTAGACAGCAATTAAGGTCTTTAAAGCTGCACTATTTCAAAACATGCGCGTGTACACACGAAGAAGTCGAAAAAAAATTAACGAAATCCTACGAAGAGCTTGTTAAACGGAAACACGAAAAAAAAAAAGAAAAAAAGTCGGCGTGCACGTGCCGCTCATAATTACCGTCGCGCGCGACGCGTCGTTCTGCGAGTGTCGAAAGGTATATACCGAGTAGAGGAGAGGCGCCGAGGGTATCTATCCAATGGGTCGCCTATAGCGCGTCTCTCATCCCCAGACGGGGTGAAAACTTTCACTTTTTTCAACGCCTCCAGAAAGCGATGCCGGCTGACGCTGCTTGCAACGAATACCAAAAGACCGTGGTGAAAGTCGATTTAAAAAACACAGCCGAGGAACTACCGTAACAAAAATAAAGGAACGCACTGCACCGCAGCAGAGGAAGAAGACGACACCAGAAAAAGAAAAAAACGCGCGCGCGCGCGAGAAGACGGATAAAGAGCTGCTCGAAAGGGAGATGCGGAACGCAGATTAGGAAAAAAAAATGGAAAGCGAGAAAATCGCGCTGACAGATGGTGAACTGCAGCCCAAGAAAGATAGAGCGTATAACGTCTTCATTAATGGGCCGTGCAGACCGAAGGAAGAGGGCCAACTTTGGGATTAAGACATTGTGTTGGAATGCCGCGTGTCGAGGAAACACTTGGCTTGCGACTGTATCGATGTGTTAAATTAGGGATTCGAGTAACATAGACTTGGTCTCTTCTTCTTTATGCTGTTGTTTCGAGAGAAAGTTTTCTTTTCTTCTGCAATTTATGCAATTATGGTAAAGTATACTGCTTCGAGGTATCTTTATCTTACTGAATTAGCAATGAACTCATATAAGAAATGTTTTTAATGCACAGTCCATAGTGGAAGGAGTTGAAACAGTTTGTCCTAAAATTTTCCCAATTGAAAATGTATGATCATTGATGTATCATCTTTAAAGTATATTTAATTCCATATAATTGATAACTTAACTTAAGAATAGCGCAAGAAAGATTTTGAATAATGAAATTTATCAAAATTTGGAAATAAACTAGAATAAAAATCTTCCTGATAAAAAAATATTGATTATTCATAAAATTATATTACTTAGAAGAGGGGAAAAATAAAGCGAACTAAAAAAGTTTCTTTTTATTTTCAATGAAATTTAGTTTTCGCTCACTTTTAACGAACATATAATAAGCTGTGACGCAATTTTTTTTATCAAACAAATCTTAAATTAAAAATTTTATTGTTTTCTCAACTTTTCTAGGCAAAAAGATTTTATATCAACTTTTCTGAGCAAAAACGTTTAGTCTACCGAAGATCGTTTCTTTTTCTTCTAAGTGCAGTTTAGACTGGTAGTGAGGTTTTAATAAAAAAAATTTCATATCACATTTACACCATTACTATTACGAGAAAAATCGGGTTTATAAGATAAAACCTTCTTTCCCAGAAATGTTGAGATTTTGGCCAATAAAATAATCTCATCATAGCGAATCGTGTTTTTGTACATTGGTAAATAACAGAGAATCAACAGCTGTAGATGAGTATGGTTTCGTCAATTTGTCAGCTAAATATATTCTTACAATCAGAAATGTGCTTTCTTAGTATGTAGAACATTCTTTTATAAGTTTAAGAAATTTTGTTGTAATAATATTTATTTTTTAATTATAGTATAAATATTTATAAAATTTATTGCTAACTATACAATATATATATATATATATATATATTAGAAATCTT
>UELV01141786.1:0-10582 GCA_900490015.1 Megastigmus stigmatizans | reverse complement strand
ATATATATATATATATATATTAGAAATCTTTACATCACGTCAACGATTCTTGTATAAAATAAGCAATACAAAAAATTTTCTAGATTACAAATGAAATTATTTATTATACAATGAAAAATAAAAACATAATTTTAACAAATTTTAAACTGTCAATTAACAATACGTCAATGATTTTTAAAATGAATATATATATATATATATATATATGCGCAGAGTTGATGCTGCATCTATGTTTCCACCTATTATTTTTTGACTTCTCAATTCGATACGGTGCGACGGCTTAACGGCCCAAATCTCAACTTCAGCCGATCGAAGTCCCATTCATCGTCGCTGTCGATTCATCCTCCGACATCCAAACTACCTAATCTCAGAGCAATTTCTAAGATCTCATTTTCAATCTGAATTTTGCAAGCCAGTGTCTGTAAATATACATATATATATATTTACAGACTCCAGCCAAGGAAAGCTAAGATATACACAACAAGGGTAAACACAGAAGCAGATGCTCACGGTCCAGCCTCCAAATAATCTCTCTCTTTTTTGGGGATATGCAGCCGAGAATGACCACACTAATGTGGACGCGCAAAATCAAAAGAACCTTAACTAATGGCAACGAGGCAAAGAGGAACTCGAAAATTCAATTTCTGTGCGTAAACGACTGCTGCCAGTACAAAGAAGTCAAATCTCTCTCTCTCTCTCTCTCTCTCTCTCAATCTGTATATAAGTCTAAAGGACACGAGTATGCCCAAAAGGCGCTCTACAAGGCCAAGCATGCGGATCTGTTAACTGCTGCAGCAGAAGCGGTGGCTGTGCGTGTCTGTGTCTGTTGGGCGTTTAGCGCGAGGGATGCCGAAGAAGCGACAGCGGTCTCGCAGCCAGAGGTCCTGGCGATGCGGCCATATAGACGCAGGACGAGTGGACTCGAGCCAAAGAGAGAGAGAGAGAGAGAGAGCGGCGGGTGCGCGGGACTCGCCGTTTAAAAATACAAATTCGACGAACAATGCGAGAAACGTTATCGGCCGCCGCGGGGATTCCCGATGTCCCGGCGCGCGTTCATCTCTCTCTCTCTCTCCTGTCCCTATGTCTGGCCACCATCGCCGCCGCCACTGCTGCTGCTGCTGCTGCAGCTTCGTGTCCCTGCAGGGCCAGTGCATGCGGAAGGTAGAGAATGAAAAAAACGCCGACGCCGGAGCTGACGAGGCTCGCGCATAGCACTGAGCCTTTCTGTCACTCGATATATTTTACGAGCAGGCGAACGACTCGGGCCCGATTGGCGGTGGATGATAAGCTTTTGTGGTTTTTCGTGGGTGAATGGAGTCGCCGAGATGATAGCGGAAGTAGCTCGAGAAATGATGTTCTTTTAAAATGAAGTGCGCCGATAGCGTAGTGGTTGCCGTGTTTGTGCCAGAAGTTTTGCAGTTCGAAGTGTTGCGAGATCACAAGCAATGAGTCACGAGGAAAATATTAGCCATCGATATAAAAAGATTCACATTTTTTTTTCAATTTATCGTCTATCTGTATGTACGAAGCGAAAATTGCAACTAAATCCACGAAAAACAGTCGGTCTCCCTCTGCTTCCAGCAGCATCGTCCAAATAGAAAAGTTCGAAAAACGGAAGGAAAAAGCCTTCAACCGCCGATCGTCAAACAAATATATACTTAAGCATGACGCGAATGGTAGCAGGGGGTTAGCCAGTTAGGCCAAAGAAAAATGCACTCACGCCGGGATGGGAGGGGGGAGAAAAAAAAGGAAGACGGATAGTGAGGAAAGAGGAGAAGACGTAGGCTCATTAGGGCTGCCAGGATCCTCGCGGCGCAGAAATCGCGGGGGGTGCGAAGCCTCTAGTCACACCACCAGCCAGTCGTGTACACATATATATATACAGTATGCATCGTGGAGAAGAGGCGACTACTCGTCGCGACGGCTCTGGACGGTGGCCCCGACTTCTCTCCGCCTCTCGTACGATATTTTATTTTACGCGTCGACGAGAGATGCTAATCGACCGTCAGCTATACACGTGCACCCATGCGCCGCACGCTCTTTTCCGCCTCTGCTTCCTTTTTTTTAACAAGTACTCCGCAACCTTTCTCTCTCTTTTTTTGTATCATTGGCTACACTTAGACATTTAGCTACGTTTAGGAATTTTATTGTTATCCATGAAATTTAAGACAATTCTCAATGAAAACCGACTAAACCAAAATTTTATTTATTTGATGTCTTAAGAAAGCTTTCGCTCAATTGTAATGTGGCATTCGTGTTTCATTAAACAATTAAGTCTATTAAAAATTAATGAACAAAGCAATGAAAATAACCGGAAAAATATCTTTCATAGTATAAGTTTAAAAGTTGATTAAAAATTAATTATAGAATTAAGCAGTAAATCAAAGCTGAATACAGATGATTTTTCAAAATTAGTCATAGCAGCTGTCGTTGAAAAAAAAAAGAAACATCTTATCAAATCAAGCGTGTAACACTGGACGCAAGGCGCCAAACTCGCTTAGCCACGATCATTTAAACTTCATTACTCAGCCTTCGGTATTTTTAGTTCGGGGGTACCACGCGTATATATATATAAGTATCACGAGAAGCTGGCATGAGGAGTAGGCCGGACTTTGCGGGTGTTTATGAAGCAAAGCGCTACGCCCATTCGCTCGCCATTCCTCCATTTCGGTGCCTCTCGATTGTATACTCTTACCACGGAATCCGCAGGAACGTTTAATAGATACAAGTCTGGTTTCCCCAAAGCAAATTGCGCCTTTAAAACCTCGGTGATTTTTATTATTCGCGGTGAGACTTTGCGTTACAATTTATTATAGTGTTATTAATTTTCTAATGCGTACAAAGTTATTTTTAAGATGAAATACGAATCTGTTGAAGATACAAATTATCTCTAGAATACAACAAATACGTAGAAAGCTAAAATTATAGTTTGGAGGATTGATTTTATTAATAACTGAGATTATTCATGCATCTGGCTCCATACCAGTATCTTATATTTGTTCAAATGTTTATGGATTATTCAATTTTTATATATTTCATAAGTACGAAATATTTAATAATAATATTTTCTCGAAACTTAACAATGAATAGTTTAAAGAATCTAAATGATGTAAATTAATTATACAATACTCACATTTCCAATAAGGAAAAATCTAATAATTATTAAATGAAGGAATAACAGAAAATTGCGATTCACAAAATAATTTGAAATAAATTCCGTATGTCTAAAAAGTTTCATCAAACAATTAAAGGTCATTTTATTTACAATCTTTGCAGAGTTCAAAATACATTGATTAATGCAAAATACATTTTTCAGCTTTCTTACTGATTTAATATTTTAAAAATAGTATTTATTATTATTATTATTATCTGCTTATGAGAAAGTGATGAGAAAGTCATTATAGTTGGTCAACTCAGGTACGAATTACGAATGAGTTTAAATTTTTCAAATTAAATAATTAAAGAATGAGAATTCTGATAATTTAACATTGATTTTATGCTCAAACTCTTAAATTATATGTATATGAATTTATAATTATTCATAAAGAATATTATTGTTAAATAGCGTATATATAGTAATCAAAATTGTTACTTAAAAAATTTAGTACTTTGCATCGCTAGTAAATCACAACAAGATGATGTAATGCATCGATTACCTAAGCAAATTGAAAATGTTTTGATAATAATACAAAATGTCGTAGCGCACATAAACATTGCCAGTATTCACACTGCAGGAATGTTTAAAATTTCAAAGTTCGCGCTTAAAGACATAATCGACAGTTCTCCATCGAAGCATCCATGCTCACCGAGAGATCGATTCTCTAAAAAATTCTCATTGTCCGCATTCCAAGTATTTACAGGTCCTTTCAGTGCAGCCACGAGGTAGCAACACGTCAAGCACAAAGAAGCTGCAGCAGCTATACACAACGTCTCATCGCGAATAAAGCAGGATCGAATCTAACGCAAGGTACATACAACGACAATACACGCCATCCAACATCCCCATAATGTCCGTAATGGAGGGAAATCACCTGCGATTCCTAACGAGCTTACATCCGAAAATCTTCTCTCCTTCCTTTCTTCCTTCCTGTGTAGCCGAACGTTTTCTCACAGTTACTTCCCGAGGAAGCCTCGAGAGCATCGGCTCTGCAAGAGAAGCTGAGCGCGCGGCCGGACCCCCTGCATCAGAGCCGTCCATATATTTACCCCAGGCGTGGGTCGCCGCTTGGCTGCTGTCTATACGGGCACGCCGCTAGTGGCCCGACCGACGCGACTCGCCGGGGTGTCGACCTCGCAATTTTCCCTATTTATCCTCGTCGCGCGGCCCAATACGAGTGTGTGTGTGTGTGTGTGTGTCTATATATATATATATATATGTATATACAAGCAGAGGTCGTCGCACGAGAGATGCGGTACACGAGAGAGAGAGAAAGAGAGAAAGATTTCTCTGACTAATTTTCGTCTACAGTGGGACCATTCGTTACGGCTTTAATGCGTTTATGGTCGCGCGCAGCAGCAGCAGCGAGTTTTTCAATGTTGCCTCTCTCTCTCTCTGTGTCTGTGTTTGCGCACGCGAGGAAGGACACACGGGGGCCTCTTTTCTGACGGAGATGACGACTTTGTTTTGTTCGCTTATATATATTGCCGAGAGCTCAGGCCACAGGAATGACGGAATTTCAGTTCTCGATGTGGTGCAAATGCTGTTTTTTCGGATCGCCGAAGATGAAGGACTACGCGATGAACGCAACCGGCCCTTTTTTTAAGACTTTAACCCTTGACTGCAGGGCCACAGCGAGTTAAGGTATAACTTTGACAAAAAGAGTTCACGACGGACTCGATGTGGATGAAGACAATGTACTGTGAAAATATCTTTCTTAGTAACGCTATGTTCTTTTTTTTACTTGAAAACAATGAGGTGAACGGCCCGGTACCTAGACCTTTAAGAATCAGGTCCGCCCAGTAGATGAGTAGTCCATAAATACAATTGATTCTTGAGATATATGACTTAGAGATGGAAAAGCGGAACGAATTTGTTAGTTTTGGTGTCATTTTATTGATAAATTGTCGAGATTTGCATTTAGCATAAATATAAAAAATTTTGTGGTTTACAGTACCAAAGGCTTTATTTAGGTCTAAAAAGCTTGCAATTATAGGTCGGCTTTTGTTATATCGGTTGGTTTGTTTAATGCACCTTTTGTATTTAAATTTCTCATAAAATAAATTGCATTCTGTTTGCAATGTGATGAATTCTAGTGTAAATCAATTTTTCAAAAATTGTTGCAATGTTGCGTAAATCTGAAGTTTGAGGGAAGATATTTTCCCCGACATTGAAAAATAGGTACAGCTTCTGCAGATTTTAGTTTATCTGGTCACAGATTTTTTAATTCACAAGGTAAAACTGCACTCCAAAGGCGATACTAGGTGTAGTAGGTACTGCAGGGTTTTGTAGCCGATTGCATTGACTCCTCTAGCTTTATATTTCAAATTTAATATTGTTTCGTTTATTTTCTGTATTTACATGTTGGTTTCAGAAACATATATATTTGTTGTTATTTTTTTATTTATTTTGACCTCTTATTGTTTTGGGCTTTTATTTATGTTCTAAATATCTTGATACTATGTAAGTAATTTTGTAATATCTTGGTCTTGTGGATATTTGATTTCGTTCTTATTTTTTTGTATCGTTTCACCTAAATTGGTGTTTATAAGTTTCCATAGATAAGTACTTAACTGTTATTAGAAGATTGTACGTTGATTTGTAATTATAAAATTACGGCCTCCCCAACTCATGAGTATAAAATAGTAATTTTCAATAAAAGCAGCAATCTGGTCGTAAAAAAGACGGGAAGTAGATGATTTGATGCGACCAGTTCCTTCTCGGGAGACTTCGATTTCGAGCGCCGGAAGCCCTTGCCGGGGGATAAGAAACGATAAGATGCTTGATCTTCTTTACGCATCCTCGTAAACACGGTAGGATGCAGCGAATGACGCCAGAGAGGAGGGAGAGAGAGAGATGGGAAGGGGGGGAGGAAGCAAGTGAAATGGAGAACATCTTCTGGTGGAGCGATCGACGGATTTTGATAGTCAATGGCTTCCCTTCGCTGCTCTTCTTTTCTCTCTTTCTCTCTCTCTCTCTTGCTCTCTATCTCTCTTATATATCCTCATATTTTATCTGGCATTTACTTTGAGATTCTTTCTCATTTTCCACCTTTCGTTTTTCTCGCGGATCATTCTTTGATCTTATTTCGCTTGCGGTATAGCTTTGTTTGGACTATGTTACCTTGAACGCCAATAAATTCATTCATCCTTTTCTAAATAATATAGATTTTTTTATTAGCGGATTTAGTTTTCATATTATGAACTTTTTTACGTTCCAAAATCTGAGACTGTTGAATCGAGTATTTTCTGTTTTTACTCCACTTTTTCTTCATTCCATAAAAAATTTTCTTTTCGTGCTCTATGTGTGTGTATGTGTGTGTGTGTTTTTCTTTATAATGTCGGTAAAAAGAAAGTTGCACTCAACGTAAAAAAAATATGTAGTCAGGATAAAAAGTTTTTATAGTTTATACCATCATAATTTTGTAGATGTAAAAATAAAAAAGATAAGTAATCATAAATTCATATTTGACGCTTTTAATTAGTACAATTTGATTTGATATTCTATCAATAATTCTATTATACTAAAGTAAATAAAGAAAGTATGACTTCATTATTGACTACCGATTTTTATATTAATTAAAGCCTTTCTCAATACGTCACTTTATAGATGTAAATTAATTAAGCTGCTTCGAACAATTATGCGCCAATCCCGTTTATCTTTTTCAGAAAAAAAAGTAACATACGCTACAGCGATACTTTTATTTTTCTTTGATCCGTAGCCAGCAGTATATCAGTATTTTTACACAAAAATCAATATTCTCTTTACGCCCAGTATTGAATTTTCAACTGACTCTCAGTATTCCTCTCTTCAAATCGCAGTACAACGTCACCTCCCCGTGCAATATTAGTTGTTCATCCAATTTATCGCGTTCTTCTTCATTCAACTCTTGTTTAATCAACTATATATTATGATGGATTCTCACCCGCCGATCTTCCTCTCTCTCTCTCTTGCTCAAACTGCCGTAGCTTTTATATATATGGCATATAACCACGGATCGCTCGGAGGGGTTCTTTATGGGCAATCTATGGTGATGGAGATGATAGGCGACGCGATATACGTAAAGTTGATTCGGCGGGATCTGCGCGCGGACGTGGCCACCGCCTCTACAGCAGCGTCTTCTCTCTGCTGCTGCTGGAGCTCTTGGTCGTCTCCGCTGCCGCTGCCGTCGCTGCTACGATTTTCCCCAATAGTTTAACTTACGGCCGGATTTACTGGCGGAGATGGCGAGATAGAAGTCGGGTCGACTACGACGACGACGACGACGCGACGTCGGAGAGAGAAAGGGGAATATTGCGCGCGAGCGCTTGATCTCAAGCGGGGATAGTCTGTGGCTCTCTGTGTGTGTGTGTGGGTTATATACGCGTGCGGGTGAGAGAGGAGAATGATATACAGCGATCGGGGGATCATTGCTTTCCGAGAACCGGATCATCGATGATCTTTTCTGATACATTAGCGCGTGATTTTAGAATTAATACCTTTGTGTATTAAATATAGGAGGCGGATTTTGTATTCTGTTAATGCTTGCGTTTTTATCATACCTGGGAGATGGATTGGATTTAGGTATATTCATTGGGTATATATTATAGAAATAAACTCAAAATATTCAAATAGAATCAAATTATAAACGTGTATATTCATCCCAAAATAATAAATCTAAGTAAATAGAATTTTTTTGCTGCTCAAACAAAAATTGATGAAATTCTGCTAATATTAAATTTATTATATAACTCCTTCTTATTTTACTTCATTAATATTGATTAAGTTAATAACAGGAATTCACTTAATAAAATTTAACTGTCAATATATCACACAATTTAGAATAAAAGCAAATACCTATATTTACCTTAATGTCTATGACGTGAATCCTATAAATATGGATATAGTCGCTTATGACTGAAAATGTTACATAATGCATTAATATGTATTGAATGGATTTTAATTTTTGTAACTGTATTTACCTTCGCAGTTTTTTAAGGTATTACAAGCGACAGACTATATAATATAGAATAATGCACATAGTTTTAGTTATTGAAGTTATGATGTTTCACGTAGTACCAACACATGTAGATGTACAGTAACATGCGATTTTAGTATCACAGAACTTTATTATTGTACTTTTTACGTTTATGTCGTTTAATCACGTTGACAGACAAAAATATTTTCAAAGATCTTTCATAATCCCACAAGAATTAACACGAACACAAACTGGAGTTGCAAAATAGTCGAATTTCAAAGTTATCAATATGACTGAATAATCACTGAATGTTACACAACTGTGCAAATAGCAGCAATAGTTTTCATAGAATTACAACGAGTTAACCTACTTTAACACTATAATATTTGTTTTCTTATTTATTTTTCAAGTATATTATCGTCACGCGATTCATTCGTTTAATTCTAAGAATTAATATTGACTGCTCCTATGTGAACATGTGCATGGCTCTGTTTAATTTTGTGAATGGGTATTAAAGTTTGTAATTCTTGATGAATATTTTATAAGTCTATACACGCAAGTATTTTAATGTATATTTGCCAAGCAAATATACACACTCGATCACGAATAGAATTACAAGGTGATTTAAAAACCCGCTTATTTTTATGAATATTTTAGATTATTCTTTTTTGCGTTGTCCATTAAAATATTTTGCGTTTCGTCTTTGTACATTATTACAGTTGTGTAATTCTTATGATATTTTTAAAAATATAACGTTGTAAGGTTGCGTTATTATGCTTTAATTTATTTACGAATTTATATACTAATTATGTATTGGAAGAAATGATTTTTGAGGAAGCTAACTGTCAATGAATTAGCAGCGATTTTTAATATGTAAATTCATAGACATTTTTTAGATAAATGTTAATACTGGAGAGTCCGGAGGTATTTTGATAACATAAATATACATGATTCGGTGATGTATGAAACTAGTAATATTATGAACGAAAGATCCTTTGCATATCAAAATAATTTATTATCGATTTATTTCAAAATCTGAATATGAGAAGTGTATAAATAAAGAAACAAGTGAAATCGTTAATCCATTTTTTCAACATCTTTTAATAACTAATCAATTTTTTGTTTATATTTTATAATTGCTTTAAATCTATTACGAAGCAAGTTTTTAGGCATAAAAACTATTATCCTGAAAAATCAGATATGTATCAAACTCCATAAAAAATGTATATACAATTGTGGTAGCTTCCCATACCGTACAGTCAATATCATTTATACATTAAAATCCGGAATATGAGTAGTATAAAGTCATTGCTGAACATTCCAATACAATTTTTATCCAAGCGTTACATTAAGAACCAACACTTCCGTGCATCCAAAGATCGTTTCGCAAACCAAACGTCTAAAATTCGATTTCCCACTGCAAATCTAATCCGCACATAAAGGATAGAAAGCAGAAAAACCAGACCCCACAATCGCTCGAATATGCACCGCAGATATGCGCACGAGATGCGCGTATAATATACACATCGAGTCTCTCTCTCTTTTGCGCGCGTGCAGGAAGTTCCGCGAGAGTTGAAGCTTTGAATAGGGATCGGAGAAACTCGATAAAGATAATATAGTCGAGGGAAGGGGAGTCTTTCGCTTCTATATATATGTGTGTGTACGTCGAGGAATAAAACGCCGAAGAAAGAAGAAGGTCCTCGGTCTCATCTCTGCTCCACAAAAGCGCCGGGGCATCAGATAAGCATTTGTTTTAAATATATGGATCGGAAGCGAGGAAGAGAACCCACCGCCGCCGCCGATATTCCCTAGTTGCGGGCCGCTTCCGCGCGCTACGAGCCTCGGATACAATACCCATATCCGAAGAGCAGATCGTTCGCCCCCTTCTCCCTCTTATATACACCGCCTTATACGCTCCTCCTCCTTCCTACCCCCATTCACTCGAGCAGTAGGCAATGTCTTCTTCTTCTTCCTCCTCTTCCCTCGCTTCCGGATGTGTGAGTATATATAAATGTCGCGGGTGTGTGCGTACGAGTGTCGACCGCGGTGTTACGCCACGCGCAATCTCATATAGGGGAAGGTGGGGCGTCACGGGCACCCTAACTTTAATTTAAGATTGTATTAAAAATCGATAGATTCGAATTATAAAAAAAATTACAATAAGTAAATAATACTATTAAGAAACAGGATTGACCACAAAAATATTATATCGAGAGGTATTTTTTAATATAAGATTGAAAAATTAAAGCGCTCAGAAATGCTCTATGTGCCCCACTAGTGGGGCATAGGTGGCAGGAGGGTGGGGCACGAGTAGCATGGGCTATAATGGATAATGTGAGCTTACAATTATTGTTGCGTGCGATACCGCCTTTCTGCCTCGTGCAGCGAGGCTTCTTGAAAGCGCGGGCTATCGCGTCCGCTACTCCGAGCAGAGGAGTATGAAATGCCGCGTGCGCGAGGGTTAGGTG
>UELV01141785.1:0-25326 GCA_900490015.1 Megastigmus stigmatizans | reverse complement strand
TATATATATATAGTATTATACTCTAAATGATGATACAAGTCTCGTACTTTTTCCTTGTAATATTAATAGGAATAGTATCGGGATTCTCCTTAAGTCGAGAAAATTCCTTTCGTGTAGTAAAATCGCTATACCGAGAAAAACTATTTCCGTATAACTATATTCAGGCTAAGCGTAGATTACCGTTCAAAGTATTTTGAAGCACGAGTCACAAACTTTTTTTAAATATACAGCTTTGTACCGTTGTATATAAGAATCAGCTATATATATATATGGTTTAACTTTAGAGTTAAAAACATTAATGAAATATCATAAGTATTTTGCAAACTAAATTCATTCCGAAAATTGAAAAACAATCCTACAATAGAACAAGTATTAGCAATAAAGAATACAAAATCAAACGTTTAGAAATTATTCACCTAAAACTGAAGAGCCGCCGATCGATTCCTATTAACCTCTTGTCAGCCGAACAATGACACGATACCATAGGGCATCCGGCGTCTTAAGAAGCCGATAAATCTGAATAGACGGCACCTAAACGCATCATCCATTGACGTTGCTATCGATCGTCTAGCCGCGACATAAACACTGCTCGATATTTTTGTTGTTTTCCCATACATCGGTCTATCTATTTACAGGCAAAGCCGCGTCTAACAATGATCCAACTTGGAAATGCTCGCATATGCTATAAGAAAACAATCGGATCGTAATAATCAGCGTGTTCCATTATTAATGTCGAGATTAAATATTTAGCGAAAACTGCACGTATATTCTGCAACGGCTATTATGCATGTGTGTGCTTATAATAGTTGAGGCTCGAGTCGTGGCTTTCTACATGCGTTATTATAAAATCTGACTCCACTATCTCGGTGAGATAGTCACGTACACTCTTATAGAAGCCGATAAGCGACTGTTAAAAAAGAAACGAGATAAATGAGGATGATTGCGCTACTGACCGACCGGCGGGGCCGCGGGGATAATCCCTGCATTCGGTCAGTGACACGTGTGAGAACTGGCAAGAGTTAGATTATGCATATGTTAGGATTGTGGGAACTGATGACGTTCAGTAGGGTATGCATGAAATATTTTATTGTTTGCCGCATATAATAGTATAGAGAAGTATTCAAAATCGACTATTTTTATATTTTTTCCACTTTAATTATGCCAGCTCGAAAAAGTGAGATTTTAACAATTCCTTTAGTTAACCTGCTTGTCAAAACGAACTTCTCTTTTAAATCTCTTTTCGAATTAATTCTCATTAATTTTGATCATCCATACAAATAGCTGGCAGTCAAGTCCTGAAAATTATAAAGTTCCTATTTAATATAACGGAAGCTTTTTTGCTGATCTCTAATTGCGGTACTATATATAATTAGACTAAACAGGTCATGTCCAACTGTAATTCCGTCACACTTTTTATCCAGTACTATATTACATTTATATTTACAACTTTTAGTGATGCATTTCCGTCAAAATAAAAATTCTACGGATAATTTATATTAACTAGTCGATGAGGTATAATGACCATCTTCCGTTTTCAATAAACATAATTAGGATTGTCCGTTTTTAAAACAATTTGTGAAACTTTACTTTTGTGGTTTTTTTGTACACTTATCCGATTCGATGGTCCGATTCTCTATCAATTTTTCTTTAACTTTCCATTATGGCACACAATCATATTTTCTACAAATTTTTTAATTATACGAGGTACAACGAGAAGATAATAAGTATAGAATCACATTGTTAAATTATTAACGGTTAGATGTGTACGTGTGCTTGACTTGCACAGCTTTTATTTAACAATTACGTTACACACAAATGCATTTTTCTGTCAAGGTATGTAGCCAACGGTGCAGTAAGCTTTTATTATACAAACTTCTATAATATTATATTTCAAGCGCTGTAATTGTTCTATTCTTGTTCGAAAAAATACTAACAAACGATTTATAGGAATATCATAACTCTTACATAACACAATTAGTAAACAGTTCAAAACATATACGTTATAAAGATATTTCATGTGAAATAAGCCGCAGGTTTTATATAGATTAATAAGATAAGTAGAGGAAATTTCCCTCCCCGATACTTTTTTCGCTACTAAATCTCACGAACGAAAAACTTTACGCGAGCCTCGCAACGTTAATCGAAGCGCACAAAAATCGATAAAAGAAAGCAAAATTAACTTATGTTCGCCTTAGTTTGTGAAATGTGAAGTATAACGCGCGGACGCGCCTCATAGTAGGTATCGCGAATCGCGGTGAGTGCATGGGTAATGATTGAGCGAACCGCTGCGGGAAACACTTTGATCGCGGGCCGTTGCGTTATGGATTCGCCGGGAGAGGATATCGGCCGCTGAGCGCCACAACTCATGCACGCGAGCAGCTCTCGGAAATTTAAGTGCCAAGGTCGCCGCAAAGCCGTCGCGTGTTTGCAGCGCGTACATATAGTTTTGCGCTTCCTCCTTTTATTTTACTGCTCTTCCATCGTATAAGAACTGCAGTCTTTACGACTCGACAGCAAGGCCGTAGTGCCCTTTTTATCTTTCAATTAATTTCGAGGAGTGCATGTATATTTATTGTTACGTTCAAATTCCCCTTATGTACGAAACTTGAGCCCCGTAATATGGAATTCAAATACTACATCTCTTTTACAGTGGAAGTCATTGATGTATCTTTAGACTAAACTGCAGTAGGCTTTAATCCGTGAACGACTCTGCGCACAGCAGGTTTAGTTTGTTTTTTTTTTGCGAAATCTTGGGTATAGCGCGGGTCAGGCTGCCTTCACATGAAACGGAGAGAGACATTCGCGAAAAAAATCTCCGCGAACATTTTTCTCGCTCTCGTGGACTTAAATGTATTACGTCCATGTGACGGCAGTCTCCAGAGACCTCATTTGGCTGTTATCGGCTTAATGATAACTTTATACCAAACAGCATCTTGAGATTTGGACGAAAAAATAGACAGCGCATAAACTGCGGAAAGAACGTCGCATTACACTGTGCCAAATATCCGAGCATATATACCTATATGTATAGGAGAGAATGAATATAGAAGTGGTAGAAGTGAGTTCTAATCTATAATTGTAAAGTTATTGCGTTCGTATATGAAATGTTTGCAAATCAGAGGGAGTTTTTATAGCTCTAATAATTTGAACATGGCCGAAACTGCAGTGGAATCGTTTAAAAATACATTTTAATGAAAGAAACTACCGATTGCATATTTTTTTGGCATGAGGAACTAATAATTTTATGAATGTTCTTTTAAGCGTTTTCTTAATGTATAAGTTGAACTTTTTACATATAATGTATATAGTTTAAATATTATTAAAATATTCTGTTACTAAATTTTACTAGCAGTTGTACAATACGTAATGCTATCTTGTATAATAATTAAATCGAAATAAAACTACTGTACATTTGCATGGCGTGTGAGTGATGAGTGCGATATGTTTAAGTACATTTTTAATTTTGATCGGAAATATTTAAACTGTATACTTTACATTTGTTTAATTAACAGTTCGAAAAAACTGCTAACATAACAATGGGTAAGAATAATTTGGGGTTCTTTATTATCGTTTCACTAAAGAATTAAAATAACGAATTCATTCTATTTTTATCTTTATCATTTTAATCATTTTGTTTCTACTTTTTACATGTTCTTACTTAATGTATAACAAATACGCATTACTATATTGTTAAGTATTTGCAAAATAGTATGGTTTAACAATAAAGGTGATGAAATTTACTAATAAAGTGAAAGAGTTCTAACAATAAATTTTTAACAGTTAAATCAAAGTTGTATAGGTATTGCTACGTAACAAATTTTCTATTAAACTTACAATGTTCTATAAGCTAAAAATACTTGGACATTACACATATATTTATACATAATGATATATACTTCAAATTATTTTTTAGTATATAAAATATTTATGTACAGATCCATTTTTATGCATATTTATCTACATTTTGATGATAAACATGTATTTATATTTAAATATGCTTGAAAAGTGGCCAGAGAGCACGTGACAAATGATTTTTTTTTGTTCTTATTACATAACTTCAAATTATGTCCTTTGTGCTTTAATTTTTTGTCATTTTAGATACTTTATGCCTGCAATTATTAAAAAAATAATATATATTTACAATTATGCAATCCTTTTTATAGTATGCTTACTCAATTACAAGCAAAAAGAAAAGCGCTAATCTATCTCCTGAAAAATGGCCACTACAGTAATGTATGATTTATTTTTAAAAATATAGACAATGATTTTATGAAATAACATGAATATATGAAAAATTGCTTACATAAATGATGTATATTAATTGCTATTTTGTAATATTTTTCATTTTTACAATTTGTATACATGCTGTCTCTACATTTTGCTCTTAATTGTATTGTTGCCTGTTTGTTATTTTACAGAATTTTTTTTTATAAATGCACACTTTTTACTACTTTGAATTAGATTTCTTTTTTATTACTTATACAGTAATACTATTAATATTTACAAGTATTGATTACATCACTATCTACTTACAGATAATAATTCTAATTAATGAAAAAAATCTATTTTCTAGATTATCAATATTTTTCTTTATAAAAATTCACTTTCAAAATGAGTCGTAGTAAAAAGAAGTGCCCATAATAATTATCTAGTTATGTACTTCTTTTAAATTCCAGTTTTAACTTACAATTTACCTTACATATTGCACAAAGTAATCAAATATGCTTGAATTTATATAATTGGATTACATCAATTTCTGTTTAGTTAAATAAATTATCAACTTCTCCATAAAAAGTACGGGACTATTTTAGTTTGATATAATATAATAAGATCGGTATTTTGGTATTACTTAATAAACATTCCAAGCAGAATGTTGCTAACTAAGAATAGACTAAATGGATAATAAATTTGAGTAATATATGGTAGAACACGAGATTATTAATGAACACAGAAAAGGATTATGCATAAATAAATATCTGTGATAAATTAGTTCTTTCCTATTTTCTTATAAATAAATATCTCTTATATGCCGCAAAAATAAAGAAAAACACGCAGTCATACAGTAATATACATATATATTGCCTATATATGGGTATTAGTTATAACTATCGTAGAACAGTTGTGTCAGTTACACTATATAATCCTAGATACGTTTGCAATAATATCTATATGTTTACAAAATTTATCCGCAAGGTTGAAAAAGAATAAAGAGACTAATAGTAAAAGTGAGAAAGACATTGATTAAAATGAATTTTCATTCTTAGATTTCAAATGAAAATGTATATTTAACCAAAAAAATTTAGATAACTTTTTTACTTACAGATTGAAATGCTAATATTCTTTTTAAGATTTTACATCACCTATCTGTCTCACTGCACAAAGAAATAATTATACTTAGATTATTCTAAAACAGCTTTCTTTTTATTGTTAAAACAGTAGACACATGTTAAAATTTAAAAAATAGAAGTTTTACAAAACTTAAGGTTTTTATTAAAAAATGTTACGTCTTCTAGGCTACTTTTCTTTATTTAATGTTCTGCATAAAAATATTATACATATATATTTATTTAAGCAAATTTATGGCATAAATATGAGATAAATAAAAAATACTTAAGAAGGTTAAAGAAAGGTATTTACTTGTACATATGGAATGCTTGTAATTTTGAGTTTATTTTTATTTATGAATAATTATCTTAAACTTGATTGACTTTTTGTCATATTGGATTTGTCCTTAAATTTGTATTAACTACTGTTTCTTTTTTATGAACTTTTAAGATTCATTTTTTTATTTCAGAAGTTTTCCTTAAACACTTTTACTTAAATTTTTTTCACTATATTAAAAATATTTAAAAAAAGTATCGCATGCAGTTTAATTATCATATTCTTTTTAACTTTACAAGAAAATGGTAACATTTTAATTATGTTCTAAGGATGGCATATATTATAATACAAAAACTTAAAATTTTCAATTTTTTTGATATAAAAAATAAAACGTTTTCTTAATAAAAAATAAAATTTTATTTTGCTTTTTACACATTTTTTGTTATTAATCAGATCATTTTAATAACCTTTTATAAAAACATTGCTATTCACATAAGTATATAATATAAATTTTTAATATAACTGTATACATAACTGTTTATATTAATACAGTCTTTTTATATTTATTCTATGTCAAATATAAAAGTCTATAAAATTTTCAAATATTCATGACTTCACATATTTTCTACGTAAATAATATTTACTTATGTACTTTGTTAATATTTCGGTAATGTGTAATATAAAAGTTTTCAAAATACTCTTGTTTTGTTCGAGGTAGTATCAAGTGAATTATGCATACTATTGATTAGGAGTGTTAAAAAGAAGAATCGTTTTTCATTTTTCAAACTTTAACATATAACTACTGCTTGTATTCGAAATAACTATTACGTTCTCATGCAGATTATCTACGAGTTGAGACGTACCGCCTTTCTCAATTATTAACCACCATGAAACGCCAACAAAAGCAAAACACAATAAAAAGATTAAAGTCTGTGATAAAGTTCACATAAATAACCATGGCCGTACGATAGCCATGTACGAGACCCAATAGATCACTTAGCACTGGGTGTTGAAGTCTCCAGAAATATATCGCGTAACACGACGAGTGCTTCTCTAAGTCGTAAGGACGCAAATTCAGGAGCAAGCTGCCGTTGTAACAACCCGCTCGGGGCCAACGGCTATGCCTGGTGGAAACGTCGGTTGCGACGTGACGAGCTAGAGAACAGTGGTCGCGGCTTGTAGAGGTCATCACTCGAGTAGCGTTGATTACTTCGGTGTCGACTGAAATTAAAAAAATGAATTATTTCTTTTGCTTTTTTTAATGAGTCTATCCTTTTCTTTGGACTTTAAAATACAATACTTTTCTTATGTAACATTACTTACATTCGAAAATTGAGTGATTACTTGTTATGTACAAGAAATTTTTTCTGAGACTATATTTTGATTATACGAAAAATTGTTTTAAACTTCTTACTGCAACGGATTTCTTTTTTTGAGTCTTGTCAGTGAAGGAATTAGCTAAGTAAATCATTTAATAAAACATTAATGATTTTTAAGATCATAAACTGTTTACCCATATATTATAAATTTTGAATACTATAAGTCATTGATAAATAATGATTTGTAATTTTTATATTTTATTATAACTGTTAAGCTTTTTAATTTGTAATGTAGGCTTAAACTGTTTTGATACTTTTTGTTAAATAAATTAGGCAAAAATTAAAAAAGTATTTTAATAAGATTTACACTTACTTATAAGATAAGTTTATTACACTTTATTAATAATAAAATGTAAATTTTCCGAATCAAATGTTTTACCTTCTCTCATCTTTTAAAAGATTTCCAGCATTCTTCTCACTACCAGCAGAAACATCACTTTCTGGACTCAAAGGCATTACAAAATTTTCTCCATTTACAACAGCAGCTTGTAGCTGCTGTTGTGGCGGTGGTGGTGGTTGCTGTGGCGGTGGTGGTGGTTGCTGTGGCGGTGGTGGTGGTTGCTGTGGCTGCTGTTGTGGCTCAAGCTGTGGCAAATTATCTGCATTTGTACTAGTACTACTGGCTTTTTTCATCCTCCCCAACTTCCTCCTCTTTGCTGCACTGCAAGAATCTTCGCTGATGTCCTCTGCAGTGACCTCCTTTAGTTCCTTGGTTGATCCATCGTAGTTGTTATTGGAATTTGTTATTAGAATGTCAGCAATAGGACTAGTGGAAATTTTGCTTTTGAGTGCAACTTGTACAATAGGTGCAGCCATGGGTAAAGTTGGCACAACGACACCACCATAACTTTCAATCATATTTTCTAGACTTCGACTAGGATCAGCTTCTAACTTTTCTAGATACTTTTTGAATGTTAGATATTTTTGGTTATCACTTTCTAGGTAGTAACAGTCCTCTTCGATTGGCGATGTAACTATAGCACTTCTATCAACCTCGACATCACTGCTTGTGTTGTCCCTGGAACTGGTTGCACCTTTGGACAGTTCATCTTCTTTTAGATTATCTTCAGCTTCTTCTTCTTCAATTTGAGAAGTATAAATATTTGTAACAGTTTTCAAGGCTTCTAATTTAGACGAAGTATTGATTACACCCGTGCTGCTGGAATCTTCATTATATATGAGTGTTAATTCTTGGGTTTCCTTTTCTTTTTCTTCACAAATGATAATTAATTCACCCCCTTTATCCTCGTCGTCGTCATCATCATCGTCATCATTTTCTTGAAATTCGGCTATGTTTTCATTCTGAATATTTTCGTCTAACCTGTTTTCTTTTTCTTCAACAATATTAACTTTAGGGATTAATCCAATGTCTACATTTAGTGGTTTTTTAATAATTTCATCGTTTATATCTAATTTTTTCATTATTTTACGAGAATCTGACATTTTAATGTCATATTCGTCATCAATACATTTTTCTACTGCATCTTCTTTAATCGTTTCATTGATAATTCCAACTTCTTCTATTTGCTTCTCAACTTCGCTGTCATCTTCATTAAGCTTTCCCAATTCATCGATTAGCTGATCTTTTATTTGTTTTTGTACAATGGCTTCATTAAATTCTACAGATTTTTCAACCCCATTATCATTTTCGTTTATCTTATCTAGTTTTTCATCATCACTCTTATTTGTAATTATTTCATCAGGTACTTCTTCTTTCTCGATAATTTTTTTTATTTCCATAAGTACTGCGTCATCCTTTTTATCTACATTAAATTCCTTCAAGTTTTTGTTGTGCTCGGTTTTATTCTCAGCTCTATTTTCCAGTTTTTCATCATTTTTACTTTCAACATCAACCGAATTTTCATATTTCTCATTTTCATAGGGTGTAACTAATTTTATATTATCTTCATTATTGGTTCTACATGTTTTTGATTCAGTTTGAATCAAATCATTTTCATCATCTTCTTTGTCATAAAATTCTTCATCAATCACTAACTTATCCTCCTCATTAAACTCATCTAAATTATCATCTGGACTTTCATCATCTTCGTCATCAGTTACATTTACTATAATTTCATCCAAGTGCATCTCTTTATTCTGTTTAGACTTATCATCATCTTTGTTTTCCAATTTAACTTTTTCTTTAATAGTGTCTTCTGCATTTTCTACAAGTTTTTCAATATCATCATTGGCTTTGACACTTTCTTTTGTCTGTTTCATGTCTGTGGTTAAATTATTAGTTAATTTTACTAAATCTTCTTCAAGAGCTTCAGTTTTTTGAGCGTCTGCTTTAACGTTTACATCTTGTATTTGTGTACCGCTTGTGGTATTTTCACAAAAAATTTCTATTTTTAAACTTCCTTTTGCATTTTCTGTATTGTCATATTTTGTCAGTTTTACATCTTCTTTATTATTCTCTTCTTCCTTAATTACACTTTCAATGTTTTCTTCTGATTTTTTTATGCATTCTTTAAACTTTATTTCTGTATCTTCTTCAAGTTTTTCATTATTTTCATTCACATTTTGTGAAGTCATAACATTGTTATTGTCTGACGTTGAAGTAGATTCTAAATCATTGTTGGAATCATCTGTAAGTGTTTCTAACAGAGCATTAGAATCCATAACAGAAGTTAATTTAGTAGATGTGTCGGTCTCCTCGGTCTCGTTCATTTTATGATCTGACATCATTTCATTTAATGACTGTCGTATAGACTGTTCCATTTCTGACAATTTGGACTGTATAGGATGTATAGGGTCTGCATCTAAAATGATTTTCTTAGTCTCTTCCAAAGATATAATAGGCTCTTTGTCCGGATATGGTTGTTCATACTCTTCATCTGGTATTTCAATGATCTGTACCCTCTCTTCATCTGGAACACTGGTAACATCTGTATCAATTTTGAAAATATCTTTTTCAATCTTTCTCTTCGATGTCTTTTTATCTTCCAATTTTTGTCTTTTTGCTTGCATTCTACAAACAGGTTCTTCACTGTGTAATGGTCTCTTTTTTAAAGGCAAACATATTTCTGTGGAGCCTGGATCCAATCTTCTTGGTGGGTTATCTGTATTACTGTAATTACCTGAACTTCTAGCATGTTCATTACCAAATATCATTTGTAAGGAATCATGGACATTATCTGAAGTTTCACCACTTGAGTGATTATCTTTATTATTGTCCTTGGTTAAGTTGGTTGAGGGACTCAGTTTGCCAGATGAATTGTTGGCACCATATGAGCTTTTATGAGAATACTTACTGCTGGAACCATTAGAACCATCTCTATCAGTGGAACGACGATCGTTGAAGTTTTTTCTGAGACTTGAGTGATCATCTGTGGATTTAGATTTTTTATCATCCCTACGCTTTTTGTCTCTTGATGATCTATCACTACTTCTACTCTCAGATTTTGTTTCCGTTCTTGAATCTCTTTTATTTTTAGTACTAGATTTAGATTCACTTTTTCCATTTGAATGACGACGATCGTCGCGTTTGCTACTACTTTTGTCTCTGGAATCTTTCGATTCAGAGTTTTTTGAAGTCTTGCTATTGTGATAACTTGAGCTTCTAGATGATGATGAGGATGATTTATGACTCTTCTTCTCTTTATCTTTTTCTCTAGATGAAGATGAAGAATCTTTCTTGTCTTTTGAATCTTTGTTGACTTTAATAGTATCCTTGTTATCTTTTCCTAATTTTTCTTTTTCTGTTAATTCCTTTTTCTCACGTAACTCTCTTATTTTTTCTTTGTACAAATCCTTCAAATCTTTCACTTCTTTTGATGAATCCTGCTTTTTCTCAGTTTCTTTTACTTTAATATCTTTGCATCTGTTTGAATTATCTTTGCTTTCTTGTGAATCAGAAGCACTTTTATCTTTACTTTTACTTCTGGAATATTTATCTGATTTACTGCTCTGATGTCTTTTAGAGTCTCTCTCTTTATCTCGGTTGCTTTTAGACTCGTATTTATCCTTTGCATACTTTGATTTAGTGTTAGATTCTTCTTTTATTTTACCCTCCTTGTATTCAGAGGCATCATGAGAATTTTCTTTAGAGGAATTACTTGTCTTGCTGTTATCTTTAGCTTTGGTAATCTCAAAATTGAATTTACCTTCTTTATTAGTGTCAAATTCTCTAACAGCTTTAAAATTGTCTTTGGCATACTTTAAGTCATCTTTAGATTCTGGTGCTGGAGTAGAGGCATGATTGGAAGAACCAAAGTCGGTTACTATTGACAATCGAGAATTGGAAGAAACTTTGCTCAATTGAGAGTCTTGATTACTACAATCGAAATTATCTCGTGAGAATTCAGTCATAAAGTCAGGACTTTGAGATCGGTGGCTTGTTAATTCAGAAATACCAGATAAATGAGAATCATTTGACATATTGGACTCATTTAAATTCATAATATCTATAGGTTCAAAAACTGGACTATCTTCTTCTTCTTCCTCTGTTTTATTTGTTTCATCTGATTTGAATGAATTGTTTAAAATAACTTTCACAGGTGAGCTTGTCACTAACTGGGAACTTTCACCATTTTCATGATTATTAACTTCCTTTTTAATAGGAGAACATTCTGCCACTAGCATTTTTTCTTCTAAACTATTACTACATGTTTTATGATCATCACCATTAATTATTTCTCCTACATTTTCATCCACAGATTCCAAAGATATATCTTTTAAACTATTTCTGTCAGATGCTGGTGAAACAGGATCTAAATCTTTAGGAAGTAAATCCTTTAAGTCGCAGACTCCATTTTTTTGTGCTTTTGGCCTTTCAATACCTAAGAATTTGTAGACTACATCTTCAATTTGGGGCATGAAAACTGGATAAATCTTTGGATTCACCACTTGGTCAACTATCCTTTCAACACCAACTTCCAAATAAGGAGCATCATGTATATGTTTGCGTAATGTTTCACGATGTTGATTTTTATTCAAATCTGTTCTCCAAGTTTGTTTATTTAAAAATGAATTAACAGAGCCTTCCACTCTTGTTCTTAAATTTTGATAAGCAGGCTGAAATAAAAATTAATATTATGTAGCACTTATTAAATAAAAAAAATCACTTAATGATAAATAATTAGTTTTTAATCTTAACATTCCTTTTTAATTTTGGATTTAAACTATGATTTTGGTTTTAGAAAATACATATTTATTAAATATTAATAATGATGATTAGTTCTTATGTAAATTAATTTACCATACAAAGGCTATTATAGAAATATTTTACATAGAATAATTAATTCAACTATTTATATTAATTAAATGTTTTGTAATATTGAAAATAATCTAATTTTTAGAAAATGAAGAAAGCAGCTTATTAAATTTAAATGAAATTATGAGATAATTCTTAAAAGCATATAGAGAATAACTCAGATTTACGTTAACTAAAGTAGTTCTTTAATAATTATGAATAAAATTAAGAACGCTTGAAACAAATATTCATCAATTTAATAGTGAACAAAGAAAATAATTTTTTAAATTGCATTGATGTAACTTACTAGTTGAATTTTAGAATATACTTGTAGCCTCAGTAGCTAAGATTAAGATTGTATATAGACTTCTAAGCATTCCCTTTAATTTATACATATTATATCTTTTAAAGTATTCTTATTCCTCAATTAATTAATAGAATTAATAAAAAAAAATTAATAAATAGTTATAGTTAAATTTTGAATTATGTCATTATGATTTTAATTATTCCTAACCAAACAACAAATATGACTCTGAACTTATACGTGTCCTATTGAGTATATAAATATATTCATCTTAAAAGAACATTCTAGTCAATTTTAACATTAGAATAAAATTATTAACTAGATCTTATGAATACTTATCTGGCACGCATTAGATTTTACCTACTAAAATAAAATAAAATTGAATGTAGCTACATAACATGCTCTAAGAATAGATAAGCGACCAAGGGAAAAAAACTATCATGCACAATTCAAAGCAGACACACTGTACACTAATTTCAAAGTAGTTGCTGTTAAGACAGTTTATAATAAAATATTAATTCATGCAGAACTTTAAAACTTTTATTTTCTTACTAATGCAATGTGCCACTCATTCTAGTTATAAAAAAAAACTCAAAATTATAAAATGTATTTTATTTTTGCATATTAATGAACAAATAAACAATAATAAAACAAAATGAATGTTATTACAATTAGAATTCACATCTTCAATTTTTCGTATTATTATACTAAGTAAAATTAAAAAGCAATTAAAGAGCAATGCTTCTGTTTGGGTCTCACCTTGGTGTCGACGTCGGCAAGGCATTCTTTTCTGAACTGATCGAAGATTCCCTGAGATTTGACCTCACCGACGATGTGATCAATCAGTCGGGGATCACCAGCTAGTAGCGAATTATTCATGCCCAACTCCATTTTATAACATTGATGTATAAACAATCGGTACACGACAAGCCAACTTTCATCACCTTCTCTTCCGGATAAATCCTTGAATCCACGTATTTAGCAGAATAAAAACCAATACAGGTAAGTTTTTCCTATCTCTCGACTATACTTACTCGACGAGAAATAAAATAAATAATGTCAGCGGGTTGTTGAGCTGTTCAGTGCTTCAGTTATTACATTAACTTCTAACTTCTTTTGCAGTTTTTACATATTACATGAAAAAAGAGACTGTACATTACGGTGTATGTTCCGTACTCCTTAGTTGTAATTGTAACCAACTGTGAGTGTAAATGGCAAATGCCAAAGTTGAAAATGCACGCAAAAGGAAAAATATAAAGCAAGATACACACTGCACATGGATAGTGTACGCCGTACGGCCGTACGGACAGTGAATAGTCCGTCTTCAATTCTTCAGTGTTGTCTTGCACTATACAGCCTATACTAGTATACTAGCTACTTATACACCAACGCAAACACGCTGCTGACTGCCAGGCAAGCGAAAAAATTGATGTAAGTTGTGTTGTGCCCGTATCATGATGTCACGAAATATATTATATATATATATATAGCTAGTTACCACCAAACCATGTGTCGAAACATATAGGTAATGCAGATCGTGACACAGATCATTCAAAATTCATAATTTTAAATTTATGTTATTGCTGTTTGAATAATTGTTATAAATTGTATTATAAGTTAATTAATATTAACAATTTGTATTTATTTAGACTTTCTTTATGTTGTGCAAGTGGGTATAACGATAACCGGTATACGTAATCTGAATTATTTCTATTTGTAACAATTATTATCAACAGATTTCGAATATATTCTAGGGATTTCTGGTTAGATTTACCGACGCAGTTTAGTTACTTTTCTTTTCTAGTTTTCCTTTTCCGGTCGAACGTTGTTTCTGTCTGGTAAAAGTAATACTTTTCAAGTTTTTTAATCCAAACAATCTCTGTGACTGTCATTAATTACAGTTTAAATATAAGTTGTAATCATTAAATAATTTAGTGAAGATAGCTACTTAAATAAACGTTTCAAAAATTAAATCATATCTTTATTACTTTCGCTAAGAGGGGTTCTAACCTCAATTTTAACAGTCACTTATTGTTTATGATTATTTGTTCAATTATAATTTTAAACGATTATAATAGATTTAATAAATAATATTTGACAATTTTCAGATTGTACAAAATACTGTAGAAGATGGCCAAGTCAAAGAATCACACTAATCATAACCAGAGTAAGTTCTAATAATGTAATGTACACATCCATCATTTTATTTATATTTTGAATGTTTTAGTACCTAATGCATTTTTATAAAATTAATGAAGTATAGTCTTTTTTCATTTTTTTTACTTTTTATTTTATTTTTTTTTAGGTAGGAAAGCTCATCGTAATGGAATTAAAAAACCAAAACGCTACAGGCACGAATCTACTTTAGGAGTAAGTAATTCTTCATCTGTATAACATTAAAATTTAGTTTATACAGGATTAGAAGTTGCAAATGTAAATTTATTTCAAAACATATGATTAGTATCTTTAAATTATTAGTATGATTAATATTCTATAAAATAAAGAATAAGTGTATAAAAATAAGGACAAGTTTAAACATTTAAACATTAAGGATTTCAATATCGATACTTTAATTAAGTTTATTTTAAATTAAGGTAAACCCATACACATATACTTACCGATGTTTGTAATTTTATGTTAATTTCATTGTTGTCAATATTTTTTCTATTTAAAAATAGAGTGCTTTATGGTTCCCAGAATGGCACTATACTTTCAAAATGTTAAAATAAATTAATAATAATTTAATGAACATAGTATAAAACTGCAAATGTCGGTAAGTATACTTAATCTTTAAATTTTTTATTTTTAGTCTTAAAAAAATTTTTATGTTGAAAGTTCAAAGCAGGGAAAGTTTTGTATGATCTGAAAATTTACTTCTTATTTTATAATCCCAATTCAAAATTGTTTAACAAAATAAATGAATTATTTAAAGTAAATTAATTATTTGAAAAATAACTGCTACTTATTGTATTTTGCTGACAAGATTGTAGTTCCTGATCAGTCAACAAATTAGTAAATTATATTTATTGCATAAAAAATACATTGTAACTGTTATTTATATTTATATATTTAATTCTTTCAGTGCGGTGTGACCCATATGTGGGTAGTAAAATTTTTCACTTCAATTGTACGTTAGGAACAAAAATGTAAACAGACAATTTAAGAAAGCGATTTTCTTGTTTTTTTACAACTCAAAAATTATATTCTCGGCAAGAATAAAATTAGAATATTTTTATTTACTTATTTCAAAAAGAAATTTAAATAAAATGCTTACACATTGTTAGCATCAAAAGTAATGAGAAGTATTGATAGTATATAAAATAAATAGGATTACAAAAAATTTTCTATTGAATTAGAGCTGTAGTTTTTTATCATTATTAGTACTTACTAATTATAATCATTTAAAATTATAAATAATTAAATAAATAATAATTAGTAGAAATAAATTTTTGTTAAATAAGCGCATTTCTGAGTTTTGATAAAAAAATTATTTGATGAGCTTACAGAATTAGGTGATTTGTAAAAATAAATATTATTAAAAATTAAAAAAGTAAATAGTGTTAAAATTAAGGGGACGTCGGAGCTATAATGACTGTCATGTGACTTCACATTGTTTTTATTAATATAACGCCAGTTTAAGTATATCTTACAAAAAGAGGAGAAGAGCACCCTTCACATTTCAATAAAGAATGCATATCACACTTAAGAATTTCATTCTATTGTAAAATGCAGCTAAATTATTGGAAAAAGTATGGCAGCGCCTTTTCGGTGTGACCGGTTTTGTGACATGTCTTATTTATATATTATTAAAGAATATCAAAATTATAAGCGTTTATACTCCATTCAAGGAGAAGAGCACCCTTCGCATTTCAATAAGGAATAATTCTGTCACTTCAGATCTATGTTCTTTTATGAAATCTAATCAAATTTCTGGAAAAACATCGCGAGGTTATTCTTGGCTCCGACATCCCCTTAAGTCTGAAATGAATTTATTAAAGAATCTGAATAAAAATCATGCATTTATTATTATTTGTTATAGATGGATCTCAAATTCTTGCGTAATCAGAGATTCGCAAAGAAACACAATCTGAAACCCAAAGCTCAATTGAAAAGGGCAGCAGAGCGAAAGACTGCTAAGGAATCCAAGAAATAAACTTATTGTAATGACGTGCTTTTATTATAATAAAAACAAAAACTAATTTATTTGTCTTTATAATGAATCCTGTACATCAAATTTATTCTATGTTTTTATTAAATTAATTAAAATTAATTAAAATTAATTTAAATGCATGAAAAAATATATCCGAATTTGGCGCCGCATGCAGCTTCAAAAACTGAATCGAATCGAACGAAAATCGAAACAATTTATCTCGCAGACTTGCACAATTGACACATGTATATAGCTATAAGCGTCCTCAAGAAAGAGACGGAACGGAAGTTGCGCATGTACAGTGCAGATTCTATTGTATTATATTTGTATCACTCAAAATATATTTTTCACAAAGCGAACGTGTGGTTGCATGCAGTATAAAACAATTTGCAAATTTTCTTACATAAAAAAAATGTTAAGCCGATATCAAATTTACTGATAAATAAAATAAAGATGTCTGATTTTGCAAAAGCGCAGCTCTTAAAATACGGTTGGACCGAAGGTAAGTTTGATGAAAATATAAAAGTAAACAAATGAGTCTTAAGTTTTTATCTTTTCATAAATCGTTTGATAACAAGTAAGTATGTTTTCAATTGTTAGAATTTTTTTGTTTAATAGAATTATATGATTTATATTTATACGTTTTAAAATATATTGGCTAAACATGAAGAGTATTTTGCAAGTATAACCTTTAAAATTGAAAAGTTCATATATTAATAGTTTTTACATTAAAATTAATTTATAAATATTATCTACTTAAATGTAATGGTAAAATGTATGTAAATTAATTTTTTTTTATTTAACATGTGATGCTATCACAATTAACTACATTTAACTATATCTACGTAATATATATTTATTCACATAAGCAACTTACAGTTTTTAAAAATTTTTTATCATTGATTACAGGAAAAGGACTTGGAAAAAATGAGAATGGTATTGCTGAAGCTTTAAAACCAAAATTAAAATTTGATACAAGTGGTGTTGGACATAAAGAATTAAATTTTGAATGGTGGGATTCAATCTACGATAAAGCTTTAAAAAATATTGTTTTAGATAAAAAAGCTGATGAGGTTTCTATAAATGTAGCAAAGGAAAATGCTTTTAATATTTCATCAAGTATATCAGGTGTAGAAAATTCTAAGAAAATACATAAGCTACATTATGGAAAATTTTTGAAAACTTCTACATTACAAGATGGAAATATGACTAGAGATAGTACATGTGCAATTATTGAAGATGAAGCAATAAATAGTACTATTGTTAAAATGTCAGATGAAGAACTTTTTAAAGCATGTGGTGGTCGAACTGCACATAAAGGAGCTCGACATGGCATAACTTTAAATGGCAAGCTTGCTAGAATAGCTGAACAAGAAAAACAAATACTTGCTTCTTCATTTTTAAAATCTAGTGAAGGTAGTTCTTTATGTAATGAATTAAAGCATAAAAAGAAGAAAAAAAGAAAAATGATTATGGAAGCAGAAGATTGTACGTCAGTGCTCATTAATGAGAATGCTTCAGACAATGATGATTGTTTAATACCACCTCCACCTACACAGATTAAAGAAGACAAGCCATCAAAAAGAGCTTATAAAAAAGTGAAACGAAAAATACATAATTTAACACATCAATTAACTAAATCATGTATGATTGATGATGATGCAAGTGAAAATAAAGAACATAAATTAAAAAAGAAAAAAAAACATTTAAAAGAAATAGATAAAAAACCACATAAAACAAAAAGCAAAGAGAAAAAACAGAAATCTAAACGCAAGCTGGACCAAGAAATTATATTTGATAATGCTGATGACATTCAATTAGATGATGATGTACCAATGGAACCACATATTAAGAAATCTAAGAAAAAAAATTTTGACTTTTTAGAATCCAATTCTACAGTAGTACAAAGTGATGAATCTTCAAATTGTGTTCAGAGTATAAATTATTCTGAACCAGTAAAAAGTAGAAATAAATGTAAAAAAGATAAAAGTCATCGCTGTTGTAAAGACCATAAATATGATACAAAAACTGAAGCCCAGAGATTAAACAATAAAATTAAATTGAAAAAAGATAAAAGAATTAAAAGGAAAGAAAATAAGAAATTAGAAAAACTTTCAGCAAGTCTTTTAGCAGTTAGTTTAGATGTTAATTCAACATCTAAAGAAATTAGTGCAGAATTAAATAAAAACATTGGTGCAAACAAATCTAAGTTTCCTAAAACGTGTAAAAAAAAATAAAAATAAAATTAAATGAATTACACTTCACTTTTAGAAAGAATCAATGTATTTAAAAATATACACACTAAAAAGAATTCAATTAAATACATTTTTTATAAGTGCTTCCTGTAACTGTTACATGCTGGTACAAAAATATAAGAATCACCAGAAGATCACATGTAACAGATGTGATTATTTATTATTTTAATATTTTTTACCACCATTACTATATCTGAAATGTAGCTATAATAATTTCATTTTTATCTTCTCTCTTTTGTACAAAAGTTGTAAATACATTGTATAAGTAAAAAATTGGTTAAAACAATATACAACGAAATGTATACCTGGTGTAAAATAGTATATTAATACATTTTAATTTAATTTTTTTCAAATCTAAATAATAAATGAAAATGTATTTATTAAAATACTGAGTCATTTTTTATTTCCATCTAAAAAGTTTTTTTTTAATAATGATAAAGGAATGGATGATTAAAATAATGTTCCCTCATTAAAAATCAATTTTCACATTTTTTATTTATTGTTTTCTTAGAAACCTAATATGTATAACAAGTCAAATAAAATAGCGCTTCAAATTGTATTTATCATCAAAATTATTTATATTGTAATCATGAAAAAAGTATCAATTTATGTTTTTTGCAATAGGTCAAATTTATATCACGTATGTCACAGAAACTGTAATGGAATCATTTGTAATATAATTATAAATAATATATTGCCACATAATTACACATTGCAATGCATATAAATATTTACATACTTGTAAATACATAGTTTTCATTACGCTAATCGCTTTAAGCGTTACATGCGAGTCAATACCTTAACAATTTATTTCAAACCATGTGCATCAATTATACAGTTTCTATGTACAAATGATGCATCATGTAATGTATAAAAAACAAATTTTTTTATTTGTATACAAGTTTAAATTTATCAAGTATTTATTGAATTTAACAATATTTATCAAAACTTTATTTAATTTTTTAATTCTTTTTCTTAAATTAGAAAAAAACACTCCACTTTCATGTCAAAATCTTTAAAATAGTATATTCTTGTTTAAGTAACAGTTCTACACTTTTAAGTTATTGTTTTAATTAGACATTAAGTTAAAATATTAAATTAAATGAATTTAAATTTGTATACAAATATCGGTGGGTGATACAATGTCGATTTACAACTTAATAATTAGCACCGCTACAATGAAAATTTCAAATTTGTATTTGAGATAAGAATATACCTATATGATACATTATACACGTGACAAACGTGTTGATTACGATTTACGTGTTAAAGTACGATTTCTAAGGCCCCCTATGATGCATAAAACTATAAATTATGTATCAAATACACTTTTTGATGAAACAAGCTTTTCTTTTTATAAATCGAAAAAATATTTGTTATACGCACAATTTTGATAACTATTGTATTTTACTTTCATATAATGATATATTACTATTACTTTTTCAAATTTTTCAAGGTCTAGTAAAATTTATTATTGTGATACTAAATACACGCTCAAAAGGACTTCTAAAAATCAAAACTCTTGCATTTTAATCTTATACTGATATACATTAGACTTGACAACAAATAAAAGTAAAAAATTTTACACTCAAGCAAGAAATTGTAGTTGCAAAAACATATAAGCTCTAAAATAATCCATAGTTTTCGTATGTAAAATATAAGAAAAATTTATTCCTATCTAACTAGCTATTGATACTATTATGATGATAAAAAACTATTAATTGCAATTTATTTCATCCGCATGTATATACAGTTTCATCATTCAATTACACTTTATTTCTACGTTACATAACGGTAACGTTAAAATTATACATTTTCGTTTTGATCGTATTAAGATCTGTTCTTCCATTTTTTAATAAAATTGACATAGAAAATCTTATTCAATAAAAAATACCAAAATGCCATGGAAGCATTTACAACACATGCTTTCTTTACAAAACGGAATGTCGTCTTCATTTATTCAAGGACGTCCGACATTTTATTTTATAAAAATACTATGACGTTTCGAAAAGAATTAACATTCGTGCTACAGTTTTATTATTTGTTAATAATTCAACCACTCCATGCATTTTACAAATAGTTAAAGTAAAACACGTAAGTTTAATTTAGTAAAATTGATCATTTTTTTTATTACTTTTCAATGCAGCAATGAGCTACAAAAAATCGATTTTTGCTTTTGTAAAAGCAATCTATGATTAACACCACAATGGAACTTGTCAGAGCACATAAATGATACTGCTTCATCACTTTTTTCCCTTAATATCACTTACACTTTACTGTAATATATGTATGTGAATACATAACTACATTAATCGAAAAGTTCTATAAATAAAAAATATATACCTTACAGCTTTAAAATTATACTCTAATTTTAAAGAGATTCAGATATTATTAATTAAGTAAAAATAATCTTTGAATAGTTTAAAAATTTTTTTTAACTATTTTTTTCTACTGTGGACATGTAATTTTTCAAGTGAAACTTTTGTTGATTACAGATACATATTTTTTTTTTTCAAGATAATTTCCCATTATCATTACAAAAGTGTTAAAAAAATTACCTATTTTTAAATGCTACAATATCCATAGCGTTGACGGAACTGGTGGAAAATATCGTGAATTTAAGTCGTTAGAAAGAAATCTAAAGAAAATTACTCTATCATTGCGGGAGACTTAATTGACGTTATTTAAGTTCCTAACGCGATCAGATAAAAAAATATCATTTAAAGCACTTATGAGGATGCACATTTTCTTAAATGCTAATTTCGGCATAATTTTCTTTGGAAGTAAACAAAGGCCTATACACAACAGTAAGCTTACCATTGTTTTAAATTACGTTGGTAAGCTTACTTTATTTCATCTCTGTACATTCTTATATTCTTCGTTGCTTTCTTATTAATTCAGTCAAACTAACGATTATTCTCAGTAACGCTCAATTTTTATAAATATCGATAAAAATGTCACACATTTGCTCGATAAATTTAAAATTTTTCTTGGCTGTGGTAAAATTACTATTATATCGCAATAACAGATCCATTTTCTAGGAACAATATTTTACAATCTTTGCTTTTCTTTTAAGACAGAAAAAACACGCTTTAACGACAGTAATCAATGTTTTATGTTAGTTTCTGAAAATATAACTCTAAAGATATAAATAAAGTAATTATTTTTCAATAACATTAATATTCATTTTAATATATGTATATCAATTAATGTTTATTCTTGATAAGAATTTACTAACTTAAATAGCAGACTAAATAATCTGATTATATATAAAAGTACGGCGCTACAAATCAGGACCTAAAAATTATCTTTCAAAAAGATAATATGCGCAATATTATTACTCAAATAATCAGAATTTGTTATTTTTTAAGAAATTTTTCATTCCTGTATATTTTACATAATATACTCGTACATAGGATTTCAAAATAAATATGAATTTTTGCATTGTTTAAATATTATTAAATATTAAAATAAGTACTTATTACATTCAAGCTCGACATTTTTGGAATTGCAAAGCCAAACACAAGATATTATAACATGTTAATTTTATAAATATTGGCAATTAGTTATCATTTAGCTTTTTAAAATTAATTTTTTTGTTTAAACATAATAGCTACTTCTAACGATTTAATTTCATGATTTCTATTTGATTTATTTTGACATTATTGAATTCCTAATTTCAAATTTTTAATGTAAAATCGACACTATTTAAAAAAAATGTGCTGTATTCCAATTTAATGCGCATTTTTTATGAAGCCATTATGTTGACATATTATTTTTATAATAGATGCAAAACCTACGTCTTCATTAAGAACATGAAATAATATTAAATTAAAAAAATTATTTACCTTCCAAGTATACTTCATAGGAAAGTAAAAAAAATTAATTGAAAATCGGGCTTTTCTATACTCGACAGTTTCTACTTACATATATTATTAAGCATAGGGAACAATCATTTCGCCTTTTTTAAAACATTCCCATCAAGTCAGGGGCTATTTCATACTCTAAATGATAATGTAAGTTTCATAGGTTTCGCTTGCGTTTACAATAGGGGCCAGTGTCGGCGATCAACTTTGTATTACTTTTCTGTATCAACATGATGGCGAAACAAGTATAAACGGGATTTTATTTTGACAGTTGAAAAAATCATACTATCACATTAGGGGTTTGCAGTTATATACATACTTTATCGGATTCCTAAATGTTTCTGAAGAAAATAAGAAATGATCTAAAGTGACATGATTGGCTAAATTTTATCTAAGTGCAATTCTATAAATTGGCACAAAATATTTTGGAAAGATCAAAAACCTGCTCAAAATGGTTCGTCGACAACGGCCAAGCTACTCTATTTCTCAAGACCATCAAAGACTATTAAGAGGTTTGCACTATGAAGGAAAAAATGCAATTCCGTATCAAAAAATTATGTATAAAAATAATGTGCAGGTAGTATTTTCATTTCTCTCCAATAAAACAATCCCTTTCATTCGATGTGGCCTTGAATACCTTAAACTGTATAATAAGTATTTTAAATTTAAGCTTATAAGCTCTGAAGATTTTATATGCTACTAAAACTGTGGATTAGAAAATCAATAAAAGGAGAATGCCCACGAGATTTGAATAAAATACTTTGCGTAACCCATTTGAATCCGGCATCCATTAGAATGGACAAACATAATTTTGATTTCTGTAGAATTACGTGAAACAAACATAAATTTTAACAATATAAATACATAGTGTCATGTACGCGACTTGGCTGCTCCGTTTCCCACGGACAGCCGACGCTTACGAGACACCTTTATCAGCCGAATAAGACTCCTCACGCGCGATAAGCATCGACGGTTACATCAAACTGCAATATTCTACATCATACAATACAATTATACGTTCATACACTCCATTCGGAATTAACATAATTTTTTTTTCTGCGCGGTATCCATTTTTCGCGTAAAACTCAGAACCAACCGATAATCTTTAAAAACTTTTAAAAAATAAATATAATTTTATTAGAAAAATTGACTAATAAATGACCATGAATAGTTCTAGAATCGTATTGAAAATGTTTCCTTTTCGGAAAATATTTAGCTTGGAAAGTGTTAACGCAAACGTACAAACACTAGCCTATATTTAGAGCGTGGAAGAAACAGTAATTTAGAAAGCTTACCAAACCAGGCTAGATTTACCTGTAACAGTAAAATATTTAAGTGCAGACTGATGAAAACACAACCATACCGATTTTTAAGTAATGGATCAAGTTTTCATAATGTTATTTTCGAGCCTTGAACGCCTCGTGTACACTGACTTGATCTATGATCACAAGATAGTTACTACTCAATAATATAAATACTGTGTACTATTACACAATAATGTTGATAACTCCTTCAAATCTTTCTATAGCCCAAAATATATGAATTTTTTTAACCCCTTAAAGTTACCTTGGAAGAACATTACGTTACAAGTTATGGGAAGTTGATTCTATATGTATGTACGTGGATTGTATAGGAAGATTCCTATAGGAAATCAAAAATCGTGTTTATAGTTGACTAAGCAACGCAAACATAATAAATTAAAATTCATCTTAAGTTAAATTTTTAGACAAAAATTTAAAAAAAAGAGTGATTCTAATATATTGGCATCATTTTATTAAATGAAAAATAAATTAACCAAAAATAGAGTATTATATCACAATTTATTATATATCTATTAAGTTAGTATTAATTTAGCACGAATTATAATTTCAGTAAAAAATATTAATTTTTCGATAAACAAGTGCTTTTGACAACATAAAAAAATAAACAATTTAATAACATTTGTAATGTTTGAATTCAAAATAAATATAAATAAAAATGAAATGTTTGTTCGTTTTTGCACACAACACTTTTTTCAACTATTATGTGGTACGAAAATATTTGTTAGGCATTCAACTTCAACGAAAGCAACACATAACAAACTCTCTCTGCCTGCTCCTTACAAAAGGAGGTCCCCGACGAAATCAGAATATAATGAAGTCTTTAAAGGAAAAGTACAAAACCTACGCCGTTACTTAAAACATAAAAAAATATTAAATTTAAAAAAAAATGGACTGCTTTACATGATGGGAAAGTTACAAAAAAATTGATTGAAAATCAGGTCTTTCTGTAGTCGTCTGTTTATACTTAATGTATTAAGTATAGGGGAAAATCTTTTCGGCTTTTTTTTTTAAACATTTCTTGTCAAGGGGGCAAATTTTTTTGTTAAATTTAACGTCTTTTTATACTCTAAATGATGGTACAAATCTCGTACTTTTCCCCTGTAATATCAATAGGAGCCAGTGTCAAGATCCTCCTTTCTCTATATAAATGAGATTTATGCTCGTATTAGAACGAGCTCTCCTCGCAGATCTGCTATAGTCAAACGACGTATCACTTAAATTTCCATCTACATTCTTGCATATATCCCCCCCCCCC
>UELV01141783.1:0-10470 GCA_900490015.1 Megastigmus stigmatizans | reverse complement strand
ACTGTAAGACTCACTGCTTGCTGATATGGTCAAAAGTAGGGTTATGCAAGCGTTCTCTTATCTGTCCGACTTTACGGGTTCACACCGCGCGATTGTCGTTAAGTGTGGACAAGAAAGGATTTTTGTCCACATATAGCGACATCATTAAGTATATCGACGGTTTATTCGGACATCAATTAACTAAAAAAAAAAACAATAAAAATGAATTTATTTTGGAATTTATTTACTATTTTGACATTTTTCAAGACAGTAATAAGCAACTTACAGCCACAATTACTTTAAAATTAAAAATAATGATGAGTCTACATTTTTCGGAAGTGAAAAAAATTCAACAATTTGTTAATTACATTCAGAAGCATGACTGAAATGGTCAACAAAAATATGTATTTTTATAATTATTTCCGTTAGAAATTGTAAACATAATGCGTTTTTCTTATAGCTAGGTACTTTCTTTTTTATTTTTTATGATTCTTTTTTACTTTACATAGTCTGGTGATTTAATTTTTAAGACTGTTTAACACTGTCAAGCTAATAGGTCTACTTTTTCAAGTGTCCACGTATTGGGTCTCTTACCTTATAGATATTTATGAAAATGAGAAAATACTTTTATGAATGGGGATAAATCATAAATAGCTACGGCCCTGAATTTTTTAGATACTGACGCAACTTAACCTAGAAAAGATATTAGAGCGTCATATATAATATCGTAAATAAGTTGCCAAAAGTCGAACTTATATGTGAGCCTATTAGAGAGCAGGAAAGTTAACAAAATATCTAAGAGGCTGGGCGGACTGTTCCAAATTTGGTTTCGAAAACAGGTGTGCTTACTCATTAGTTTCTTACTCTGTTCTGTGTTCTCTACATTAACTATATACAAATACTTAGGTATGTGTTATTCTAACAATTTCTGCCATTGACAAACTTTTATTTTTTTCATTAATGGGATCATCTCATTCAGGATATTCGCGAAAAACGTCAAATATGGACAAGTAAATCTATTTTCTATTACAATGCTTAACGAATGTGCCCAAATGATTTCTAAAAAAAATATTCTATTTTATGGTTATAGAAACACAAATTCTCAAAATAATAATACAGGGCAAGATAGTGGCAGTAGTAATGCACGGCCTTTATCAATAGAAGCTCCTAGAATACAGCAAAATGTTAATCCATCAATACTTCCTAATCAACCAAAGCAACCTTCGAATTTACAAGGTGTATTAAGATTTGCTATGGAAGCAACGAAAGCTGAAGATGCTCCACAAGAGTCAACATTTCATCCCATTGATGATGAGGTAAAAATGTAGAATATGATAAAGAGTTTGCACTATTTATTTATTAATAACAATGCAGACCTAATGGCCTCTAAAAATATAAATATATTGTCTTTTGCTAAGAACTTACATACAGTAAAAAACAAATTTATATATTTTTTAATCAATGTTTTCAGAGGAAAAAGTTTCTTAGCGATGCATTGACATCAATGGCAGTTAGTGTGATTGAAAAACTGCAACAAGATGTGAAATTATTACACAATGTGGTCGATTTAAGAGAAGATGATGATCCTTCACAGTATGAGGCTGCCTTAGACAGAATTGCTGATTGTGCTGACAGTATGGATGTGGCAAATGATTTTTATAAAATCGGAGGATTCTCTATTTTTGGTCCTTGCTTGAATTCACAACATAGTGGTATCAGAAGTCGAGTTGCTAATGTTATAGCTGAGTTAACACAAAATAATCCCTTTTGTCAAGAAAGAATTTTGGAAGCAGGGTTTATGCCAATTTTATTAAGTATGGTAGATACTGACCTATCTGATACAGCAAGAGTTAAAGCGCTTTATGCAATTTCATGTAATAAAATTTTATTATTATAATGATAATTAAGTTTCTGTCTACTAAGAAAAGCAATTATTTAATTATTTATTACTCACATTGATATAATCACTATAAGTAATTAGATAATACATTCCATGGGTCGACATTAAAAAGACAATTTTTCTTTACAGGTATTGTTAGAGGTCATGCAATTGCTTTAAGGCATATGGAAGTAAATGATGGCTACTCTGTTTTAATGAGGGCCATTCAAAGTCCAGTAGAAAAATTACAAATAAAATCTGCCTTTTTACTATCATCTTTATGTAATAAAGATAAAGGGAATGATTTAAAATTAACATTAATAAAAATGGGGTTAATTGAGCAAGCTGCAGGTCTGCTTGCAATGGGAAGTCTATTGCCAGAGACAAGGTATTGACATTATCAATAAATAAAGCAATCATCTTATATGGTATTTATAATATTGTATCGTTTTGTGAAAATTATTTTTAGAGAGCAACTTCTTAGCGTGCTTAATGGATTAACTAATGATAGCTACTACCCTGCATTAAAAGAATGCCGACGGCCGGAACTTTGTTTAAAGCAAACCTTGGAAAAGAATTTGAAAGAATCTAAAGAAGAGGAAAGCATAGACAGAGAAGATATATGTAAAGAACTCTTAGATAAAATTTTTGCAGATCAAGTAGTGGAACATGAAAGATAACTATCAGTTTATAAACCGGAATCATCTTAATCAACGAAATATATTTACTCATGTTTTACAAAATTTTTGACTAACATTTTAATTGTCAAACTACCTATATTTATTATAATTGTACCTGTCATAGAACAAGAATTTTCCATATGAATAAATTTTCAATGATAAGATAAATTTTTCACTTTATTGTAATGTTAATCAGAATAAATATATTTTTTTATACACATGTAATGTTTATGTTGCCGATTATTGAAAAAATTTAATTTTCTATGAATAAAGAAAAAAAAAATATTGATACAAAAATTGCGTTATGTATTTAATTTTGTTAATTTAAAAAGATATAAGTACTTATTTATATTCAATCAATAGTGTCTAAGTAAGTCTTTTACTTCAAATTTTTCGAAATATTTAAAGGAATAAAAAAATTTTCTGAAAGAAGTTACAAATCGGTGTAGGTACCTGCGTAATATGCAGCGCAGCACGTCAAATTTCGGAGGATTAGTCATACGGGGTAGATAGAGGGTATATATACAAAGTCGCGTATAGTATATATGTAGGAACGATCAGCTCATTGCTTCAAAAACATTTAAATAGGATGTCGGACGAGAAAAAAGAAGCGGATCAAGCGGAAAATCAAGAATTGAATGACCTCTTGGACAGTATGTATAAAGCTATTATGAAATATTCACATGAAAGAAATTTGAAAAAGTTAAGCGATGACGTGCAGCGCTTGTCAAACATAACCTTATCTTAAAATTTATATATGTACACATCAAATTTTCCTTTTATCCTGTAGATGACATCTTTCAGGATTTTCATTGAAAGTTACTTGAAAATTTGCGTATTTAAATCTTTCAAAAATTTCATTTTGCATACTGTATTTAAGAAAAGATTTGTTTTAAATAAGGTCATGAGTTACATAATTTTGTACTAATTGAGTACTGAAAAAAAATTTAAGGTGCACTGAAAGATTTTGAAAAGCTACCTAAATGTACAACAACCAAAAAGGAAGATGACTCGTCTACATCTACGGTACCAGCCACAGAAGAACCAAAAGAGGAAGTTACGGTTGAGGAAGTATGGTCTGAAGATTTTCTTAAGCAGGCAGCTGATCAGTTCCAGCGAAATTTTGATGATTTAGTACAAAATGGTAATTATTATAATTAAAAATATTTTTCAATTCTATATCTTTATATATGTTGTAGGTTCGAACAGTGAACTTGGCGAATCTTTTAAAAAAATGGCACAAACAGTTGTTGGAGCAATGTCAGGAGCTAACGCTGAAGAGGGCTCTCCTCCAGATTTTCAATCAGCCATAAAACAAACATTAAAAGATCTATCAGCAACATCTGAAAATCTACAGGTATAAATAGCTGTTATCAGAAATATCATTTATTTATATAATTTAAATTGAATTCTTGCCAGTAGAATACTTTTTTTTTTATTAATATTGAATAATTTTGTAATAAATGTGTTAATTACAGTTTTGTCAATATTTTATTTCTTGTTTAAGAATGTACCAAGCATCAGTGATGATGATTTTGCAGCTTTATTTGGACAGACATCATTGGAAGATGGAGGAACTGATATTTTTCCATTTATGCAAGGGATGATGTTAACTTTATTATCAAAAGATGTTTTATACCCACCCTTGAAAGATCTTATTGATAAATACCCAGCATGGTTCGAAGAAAAAAAAGATACTTTATCACCTACAGATTTGGCTAAATATGAAAAACAGTTAGATCTTATGAAAAAGGTAAAATGCAATTTTAAAAAGATACCAATATTTTGTTCAGACTAAGAAGGAATTACATTTTTTCCTTTTGAATACATGTTTTTTTTTCGGTAAAACCTAGAAATTTATTATGACAAATGCATTGAAGTATAAATCAAAATTTATAGGTCTGCCATGAGTTGGAATCAGAAAATGCAGAAGATTCTGAAGAGGTGAAAAGGAAGCGATTTGAAACTACAGTAGCTCTTATGCAAGAATTGCAAAGTTGTGGTCAGCCACCAGATGATTTGATCAATAATCAACAACCAATATTCCAACTTGATCCAGAAGGAAATCCTTTGGAATCACCAGCTCTTCCTGGAATTGAAGACCCTCAAAACTGTTCTGTTATGTGAAACAAATATTTGTACTTGAAAATCAGTTTTTATAAGAATCTTGTGCATGGACACATTATTAGCTGACATTGAGTGTGTCAAAAATTGATATTTTGCTGTTTTGCACAAAAAAGCATAAAAAAAGTTAAGTATATACTTTGACACATTGCGATTTTTATCAAAACAGTGTTTATGTAGTTCATTGAAGAGTAGGTGACAGGATGATTCGAAAGACTCTGTTTTAAAATATTTAGTATAACTAACAACATTGATATATTTATTTATTTCCGTTGAATATATACTACTTAATTTACAAAAAAAAAAAGATTAAATCAAAATTTTACAGTACGCAGAATGTATTTGATAATTATTATACATTACTTCAACACAGGCTAATCTCATTCAGCCGCTTAATTTAACTTATCATAAAACATTCACGCCGGGGAAAGCGCCGCTACACCAGGCAGAACTTTGCCTTCCAAAAGTTCCAAGCTCGCACCGCCTCCGGTACTAACGTGGCTAACCTGGTCTTCGGTTTTCCACTTCGCAGCACAAGTCGCAGTGTCACCACCTCCGATAATCGTCGTTGCACCTTTTTTAGTTGCTTCAACAACATTGTCCATTAAAGCTTTTGTTCCTTTGGAAAAGTTGTCGAATTCGAATACACCAGCTGGTCCATTCCAGACAACAACTTTTGCTCTCTTGATTGGTTCTATAAAATTATGAGATCATTTACATTAACCCGGTTTATAAAGATTTTATTGCATTTTATAAAATTATAAATAGATGTTAATTATAAATAAATTAAGCTTTATATACATTATTAAAAATATTCTTCAGTAGTTTTGGAGCACCTTAAGATTTTATTTTATATATAATACAAATAAATTTTTTAAAAAAATATTGATTTAAATTTTTTAAACAATCTACTGACTGCTTATATGCTCATTCTTAAATTTTAAATATTTTGATCTAAATATTTTATGTTTTCGTTGAGAAATAATACATTTTATTTATTTAAAAATGGTAATAAGAATTTATAACTCGTTCAAACATTTAAATAGCATATTACCTGCGAATAAGTCTCTAGACTTTGGTCCCACATCAAGACCCATCCAACCATCAGGAATTCCACTCTCTACATCAGCAGCACCAACAGCTGCATTTTCAGCAAATTTATCAGCTGTTACAAAGTCTACAGGCAGATGAATTTGAACTTTGTTTTTCTCAGCCTTGGCTATGAGATCATTAATAATTTTAGCGCCTTCCTCATCAAACAAGGAATTACCAATCTAAAAAAAGTGACAATTAGAAAAATTTGCTTAAAATTTATGTTTTATAAATTAATTTAAAATTTATTTACTTTCATATTTTTGGTGACTTTTAAGAATGTATAAGCCATGCCACCACCAATAATCATTTCATTAACTTTATCTAATAAATTATTGATCAATTGAATTTTGTCAGCAACTTTGGCTCCTCCAAGGATGGCCAGGAATGGTTTTTCTGGATTGTCCAAAGCTTTGGCAAAGTATTGCAGCTCCTTTTTAAGTAAGAATCCACTAGCCCTGATATCAAAACCATCACCCATCATAGAACTGTGAGCACGGTGAGCAGTACCAAAAGCATCATTAATGTAAACATCTCCAAGTTTCCTCAATGATGCCCTGAATTCTGTAACCTTATCCTTGTCAGCTTTGATCTAAATAATCAAAAATAGTTATAAATTTATTTACATTTACCCATTACATATTTTTCTAAATATTTTAATATATAACAGTTTAAAAAAATGTACATGATGAAATTATATTGAAGGCACTATATACAGGAAAACAATCAGTGATACAATATTCATCTTACTTTGCTTCCATCAGGGCCAACACCTTTACCCTCTTCTTCTACATGGAATCGCAGGTTCTCTAGAAGAATGATTGTTCCAGGTGTTGGATCAGCACAGGCAGCTTCAACAGCAGGTCCTACACAATCATCCAGAAATAGGATATCCTTTCCTAGCAGGGTTTTCAATTCATCAGCTACTGGTTTCAATGTGTATTTGAGTTGTTTTGATCCATCGGGTCGACCCAAATGTGACATCAAAACAACAGATTTTGCCTTTTTGTCAAGAGCATATTTAACAGTATCAAGCGCTGCAGTGATTCGCTGATTATTTGTGATTTTTCCTTCTTTAAGTGGCACATTGAAATCCACTCTAAAAAAGATACATTTGTTACGAACACATATATGCACATGTAAATTTATTATTAGAACGAATTTAAATTGATTAGTAATCTTATTTTAATTCTAATAAAGATTTGTTACATGCAGAGTATTTTAAAATAAAACAATTACAACCTAGACCTTCAACTATTTTAAGAATACAAAGTTCTAAAATAATGTCAAAGTGCAAGTGTAGGCACATACAAGAGTTGCTTCAACAATTCAACATTAAGCAACAATGGAATTTGTTAACAATCAACTTCAGTTTTTATGTAAGCTTTGATATCTCACTTATGTTTAAAATTGCAATGGATACAGCATCTTTTACGCTTATAATAAAATATTCACCTTATCAGTACTCGTTTACCGGCGAGGTCGACTTTATCGATACTGAGCTTGTTTAAGGCCATGATTAGTGTTCCAACTGATGTTGCACTGGCTTTAAAAGTTGTTCCTTTACAGCTGAGGATGAAGGAAGACGTCGATTCAAGCGACGAGTTGCAAGAGGACGCGATGAATCGAGTAGCGACGGTGCGGAGGTGAATTCGGCAGTTTGCAAAAGACCAACAAATCAGTCGACGAGCTGCAAATGTCATAGGAAGGTCGCGACACGCACGGCTTAAGAATACAGTGCCGCGGCAGCGACCCCTTTTTCACTTTGCGATTGCGCCGTACAAACTATATGCGAATCGTAAAACTGTAATTTGGATAATAAGTAAGAGAGCTTTCGAGAAATGAGTTATAAGTACTTGGCTGGAAATAGTTTGGATAACTTTTTGTTAAAATTACGTTTGAAAGCAGTATCTGAGAAAGTAAATACAGTAACATAAAAAGCATCGCTACATCTTTTTAAATTAATACAATATTATTCAGCATCTTTTGTATATTTAATCATCTGTTTCTATAAATTAACTCTTTGCAATAATCCGAAATTCCAAACGAAATTGAAAAGGGCGGTTTAATTCGTTGACCTGAAAATAGGCACCGGTATCTTTGCATCCTGAATGAAAACGAAGCAGCGTGAACATAGTCACTTAATGCGATTCAGATACTGCACTGTCTATCTATATAGCTGAGTATAGGGTACTTGATCTATAGGTATAGGCAATCCTTCCTTCTCTCTCTTGAAAACGTGAATCGATTTATTCGCTCACTGGCCACTGCTCACATTCACAAATCCTACACAGTACACACACGAGTTTGACACATCGTAATCAAAGTTTCGCCGAACCGAGAGTTTGCACAGTGGCAGACAATAAAGATGATTGTTGAATTACGGTAACAAGATTACTTTTCTTTCGGAGAAAAAGATCATCCGATAGTGCGACCGGAAATATGTGTGATATCTTCAACGATTGTCTTAATTTCCCACGGCTGTATCGTCCTTTGTAACCGAGTTCGTTTGCCTGTGAAGCTGCTTTTGTTGAACGAGATTTAATTGAGGAACACCATCAGCTGAAATGGATAATATAGCTGCTACCGAGTGTTTGACCCTGGATTTTGGACCCTTTGAAACTGTACATCGATGGCAGCGAATGCCAGAGTGTGATGAGTTTGTTGGTGCCAGGTATATTTAATATTCTATTTCTTATCATTAATATTTTATTTTATTTTATTTTGTAAAGCAAATTAAAAAATACTTATAATTATGTTACAGGCGGAGTAAGCATACTGTTGTAGCTTACAAAGATGCAATATATGTCTTTGGTGGAGACAATGGAAAACGTATGTTGAATGATTTATTACGCTTCGATGTAAAAGAAAAATCATGGGGAAGAGCATTTGCTACTGGAGCTCCACCTGCTCCAAGATATCATCACTCAGCTGTTGTCAATGGGTCTTCAATGTTTGTGTTTGGAGGCTATACAGGAGATATCCACTCTAATTCTAATTTAACTAATAAAAATGATATGTTCGAGTATCGCTTCCAGACTGGACAATGGACTGAGTGGAAATTTTTTGGAAAGTAAGAAAATTGAGATATTTAAATTAATATATATCAGTAGTATATTTTTTCTTTATCTAATTAAATCATTTTTATCATAGAAATGTCAAAAATTTTTAAAGTTTTTGATCATGTAATTTTTACAAATATTTTTATTTCTATTTTTATTTTTATACAACCTTTTTAATTTAGACATATAGAAAATTCACAATTGTATTTATTGTATTTTCTGTTTATTTTTTATTTACTATATTTACTTTTAGAACTCCAGTGGCCAGGTCAGCACATGGAGCAGCAGTTTATGATAACAAATTGTGGATATTTGCTGGATATGATGGAAATGCTCGTTTGAATGATATGTGGACAATATCTTTGCTAGTAAGATCTTTATAAATTTGTTCATTTAAATGTAAAAATGTTGACTTCTTTTAAATTTTTTTCCATTAGCCTGGAGATCCCAAAGTTTGGGAGAAAGTTGTACAATCTGGAGATTGCCCTCCAACTTGCTGTAACTTTCCAGTAGCTGTAGCTAGAGAATCTATGTTCGTGTTTAGCGGCCAAAGTGGTGCCAAAATTACCAACAGTCTCTTCCAATTTCACTTCCAAGAAAAAATGTAGGTATACTCAAAAGCTTAATACGCAAATTCAATTTGAGTTTTTGCTGAAATCTGCTAACATATGAATTTTAGATGGACTCGTATTTCTACTGAGCATATTTTACGAGGTGCGCCTCCTCCTCCAGCACGACGGTATGGTCATACAATGGTCAGTTTTGATCGACATCTTTATGTCTTCGGTGGTACCGCAGACTCTACCCTACCCAATGATCTTCACTGTTACGATCTCGACACTCAAACTTGGCACATTATCACACCGTCGCTTGACAGCGAGGTAGATACTTACTAAATAATGATAGCTATGAGAAAAAAAATTGTAATTTTATCTGATTCTCATAATATATTGTTTTTTTTTTACTTAGTGTCCATTAGGACGTCTTTTTCATGCAGCAGCGGTAATAGGTGACGCGATGTTTATTTTTGGTGGTACAGTAGACAATAACGTGCGATCCGGTGAAACGTATCGCTTTCAATTTTCTTCTTATCCAAAGTGTACATTACACGACGATTTTGGTCGTCTCTTAAATTCGAAGCTCTTCTGCGACGTTGAATTTGTCGTCGGTGAAGACGAGACAAAAATTCCAGCCCACATCGCTATGGTTGCTGCTCGCTCTAGGTTTCTGAGACAGCGAATTAGGCAAGCTAAGGAAAAGAGAGAGGAACACTTGGAAAAAATTCATGGTACATCTGATTACTCAGTGAAGGATTTGCCAATGCTTGAGGTATGTGATAGTAGAAAATGTACTAAAACTTACTATTTCGTTTAATAATTGGTGAAAGGCTTGATCGATCATCATGGAACGTAAATTGTTTTTAACATTTAAAATTCTTTATTAACGACGTTTCGAGGGTGTAAGAACATATACCCTCCTCTTCAGGCTAAACATATATAGTATACAACTTTAATCACTTAATATAAAAGTAATAATCTGGAAAGAACAACCAGTCACAACGTACCTTAAACGACTTAAACAACTAATGCATAACTTTAATTTGTTATCCTAAAACGCTACAACTCACGAAAACGTTTATCTGTAACTGTAAAAT
>UELV01141631.1:0-19901 GCA_900490015.1 Megastigmus stigmatizans | reverse complement strand
TATATATAGAGAGAGAGAGAGAGAGAGCCCCTGTTATCCGAGTTATTTCACACATGGCTGCAGATCGATAAGCCTCGCGTCGAGGGCCGCAGTTGCGAGCAGCGTGCGGATTCTGTCTGCTGCTGGCTCTGAGCGTGTGTGCGTGTGTGTATGTGGGTATGTCTCTTCTCTGGCGGCGCGCGCGGCCTTTAGTTCCACGGCTGCGTCGGATGCTTCGCTGATTATATGCAGAAACGCAGCTCTCTCTCACTCTCTCTCTCTCTCTCGCTCTCTTTCTCCTCTCTGCGTACGATGGTATTCGCGGGTGCCGCGCTCCAGTTTTGCGTGTGTGTGTGGCGACGCGCGATCCCTCGCGTACTGTAACCCTCCGATATCGCTGATTTTTGCTTCACCCAGCTTGATCTTGTTAATAATCAAACTATGCGTGTTTATACCTTGGGACTAATTGCGTCGAAGGCTCTAGGTATGGGTGTAGAATACACAACTCTTATACTCAGAATTTTATACTTATGTAGATAAACGCCACAAATGTGATTTCGACAAAGGTATCTTTTTTCGGTTGTTAAAAATTTGTGTGTAAAAGATACTAGTTAGATAAGATAAGTAACAAAGCAATAACACTCAGAAATTTTTGGATGAAAACTGTTTATTTTAAGTGAACTTTCACTTTTCAATTCATGATTATCAAAATAGACTTTCTTTAAATATTGATTTGGAACAGTTTGAAAGTGCAAAGCATTTCATTATAAAGTCTAGTAACAATTAAGTTGTGTGTTTAACAACAAAACTTCAATTCAATTACGTAGTTTGAGTGTTTTATAGTTTTAGTGTGCATCTTTTTCCAAGAGGGGCAAATGTTGCACGAAAAGTAAATATAAGTGGTGCCAGTCAATTTAGTGTTGCAGTTGTGACTCGCAGAGAATGTACAGCTTTTGTGCGGAATTCATTTGAGTCCCCATATGTCTTCAATAGAATTTCCATTGTCATGACAATTTTTAATCAACATTTCTCTCAATGCAGCCAAAAATTATCGACTGGTGGTACTGTTTTTAATGCACTTTAGTTGTTTTGAAAAAACTATTTTTATAAAACTAAAGGAAAACAAAACCAATTTCTAGTATAAAAATTGTCAATTTTTCGAAATCCAAAGCAATTGATTATATATTTTATTAACAAAAATAAAGGGCTGTAAGAGCGGGATATGAATTGAGTTAATTATCAAATTTTACATAGATTTATTACAATATCAGCTGCAACAATCAGGTCCAAATGCTTATTGATATGCTACAGTAATACCGAATGGATAAAAATCGAATTGAAAAAAGGATTTTATTATACGTGGTGTATTGGTATAAATTTTTCTACCCTCTTCCCCCAAAATAGATAACGCACAAAAATCTGATTTTTCAACTATAGGCTATTTATCCCATTTTAAAGCCACTTGATTAGTCCAGTTTTCTTCGTCTGAAACTTCCACGAGAGAAAAGCTCAATAATTAGAAGAAAGAAAAAAAGGGGGGAACGAAGGAGTAGAGAAGCTGACTGTCGAAAGGACGCGCGAGATGATCGTGGAAAATGAATAAGAGCGAGATGCTCGGCGCACGCGCGTTACGTAATTCGCATCACTTGGAGGATAAGTCAGGCAGAAATGGCGCTTCGTCGGAGCTCCTCGTTAATTAACCCCGAAGAAAGGATGAACTTGGATCGTCCCGGTAGCTGCTGCTGCTGCGCGGTGAAAATAACGAGTGCGATCTCTCGCAGCTTCCAGCGTCCCGGCAGACAAGGAGAGAGCCTTTTATCGTCGAGAAATGAGCGTCGAAAATTTATTCAGAGGAAAAATTTCAGAAGTATACACTTTCGTGCTCCTCCTCTCGCTGTACATCTTCTCGCCTCGAGTCGTCAAACGAATAAAAGAGCTGCGAAATAAAACGCGCGATGAACGAGCGAGCGCGCGACTCCGAGGGGGCATTGCTTATAAAGATTGCGTGTAAATAAACATTCTCGAAAGTGGAGCGCGCGGTTTACCTTTTAAATTTTCCACCCTACAATTTCGTTCTTTATCACATTCCCCTTTTTCGTGTTTCTTTGGAAATGTCCAAGTGGCAGGAATGTTTCATTTTAAAGTGCTGGTTATATTATACGATTTTTGTATGCACAATGAAGATTTTGTATACGAGAGTCGATTAATATAATGAGAATATTTCATTTCATTCGTGAGCACTCGAAAGCCTAATTATTGATGTGAACTCGCGAAATACAGCCATTATCAATTTTTAACAAAAACTTTTTTAACAAACATAAGATCTCCTATTATACAGTTGGCTCGATATTTCTCCCGCTAAACTTGGCAATAACTTTGCCATGAGTCTCAGATATCTCCATCACGCAAAAAGAAGTAACTCGACTAGTGAAAATATTGCAATAATCGCGCAATTCATATATGCATATACGTGCTGGGATAAGGTTGGCATCCATAATGGCTGGAGATACGTCAAAATTTATTAAGGCAAATCGTGTGCGCGTATAGACACTTGGCCGCGCAAGAGACCAACACTGGCGGCTATACGACGACGACGACGACGACGACGACGACGATGGTGTGGTGTAGCAGTAGCAGCACCGCGAGCCATTACGCTCGAGTTTCGTCCTGTTAACGTTCGCTATAGTCTTCCTCTCTCGTTCTACTCCTTACGTGTACACGTACATATACATATATACAGAGAGAGAGAGAGAGAGAGAGAGAGAGAAGAGCATACCGAGGACACCCATTGTTAATAGCCGGTGGGTTTCAGCCTCCTCCTCTTTCGTTCTCTCTCTCTATCTCTCTCGCTCCTCGTGTCAAACGCCTGCTTCTGACGTTCTGATCTTGTTATACGTGAAGATGACACATGGGGGCAAAGTCGACTGGACCGGCGATTATTCATTCCACCGCCGACGCAGCCGAGAGTTTCCATTTGTTATATATATATCTGTGCACCTTGGACGCCCCCAGCGAAAGTCAAGAGCTACTGCCGCTACTGCCGCTGCTGCTGCTGCTGAAGCTATACACGCCGTTATGGCTTATAAGCGATGTTAATCATTTGTCTCGAAGTCGTTCGTATTCGTAAAAGAGTTAAAAAACAGAAAGGAAGATCGTTTCTTACGAGCTTTTCCTTTTTGCATGTCTGTAGATTGGCGATTTGACTTTTAAGAGGTTACTTGCTTTAAATGAAGGATAGTAAATAAAAGATTCAAAATTGATGGATGACACGGAATGTTAATAGTATTTTAAATGGTTATTTAACTTTTTCTGGTTGAAGTAATTATATTCAACGCTTTCCAAATGTTAAACATTGCATTTAATTCCTCTGTCGATAGGAAACAGCTAGGACTGAATATAAGTGCAAAAAGCCTTATTATAACAGAGTTCGGTCACCCGTGGCAGGAGATATAAAGTTCAAATTGTTTCCCTCCCCGCTTGATTCGCAGAGTCCCCCAGGTTTGAAGTTGAAGTTCGTCGATGAATGGACGCAGACGGGTTCCGGAAAGGGGCGAAGCCACTATGGTTCAGTAATTTCTATTACAGCTTTGTGCATCAACATCGGCCTGTCTTGTAAGAATTACTATTACTTTACAGCGCGAGACTCTTTTCTTTACTTATATAGCTTGGAAAACATTCTTGTAAATTCCGTTGTAAAAAAGTAAACTGTAAATAAAACATTTCAATTTGCTGTAATTTTAACATTCTAAGAACGAGAAGAAAAAAATATTCTACAGCATTGTTAAACTATTTAATGTGCTTATTACGTGATACAACTCGTAAAATTGTAAGGTTATACTTATTTTCAAATAAAGTATCTTCAATTGATACGAACTAAAATTACGTGAACCAAAGCATCCACAAAATCCTCTTTGAAGAGCTAAAAAAAAATAAAGAATACACAATAGATAACGTCATCCGTTTATTTCTATTTGACATAGATATTAAAGCGGATTATTCACGAGACGTGGAATCGGCGAAAAAATTAACGCCCACTTTGCGCCTCTTCTCGGCTCTCTCGCACCTAAAGCAATATTTCGCCGAGACTCGAGACACTGTGCAGCTCTCTCTCTCTCTGTTGCTCTCAGCTCGCACACCTCGTGCAACTTTATCATTCTCGCGAGAATTGAAAATTGCGCTCGGGCCATTTCCAGGGCATCTTTTTCGGAAGGATTAACGATACGCTAGGAGGAAGCACACACGTGTGAGATTACGGGGCGCACGCGAATTGCGCGCGGCGTTCGCTCTATCTCTCTCTCTCTCTCTCTCCCCTGCTTTCTAGTATTTATTTTTATACTCGGACGCACACATATACACACACATACCCCGGTTATTGCTTCGCCTCTCTAAGTTCCTCAGCTATACCGAAACTTATACTCGTACCCCTGACGCTCGGGCGTATATAATAATAAACGTGCCTTTTTATGACGATAAAGTTGTGCTGTGTACGTTCTTGCAATTAATGCCTCTGCCGGTACTTTTTCACTTTAATAAGATACAACGCACGTTAAATTGTTTAAGGCTTATTTATGCAAGCGGATGAATGGTGTAGCGTATTGCCTTTGATTCTAAAGGGTCTTATAGTATTTATAAGTGCGGGATAAAATAGATTTTTGTAGGAAGATTAAAGATAAATGTATGTCTAAAATAACTATTGAAAAAGTAAACTGCTATTGATTTCACTAATGAAAGTATAAAATAATTCGATACTAGTCTGAGAAAACCAAAAAAGAAATATCTTTTGTTGCAGCTGACCTTCCACTATATTTAAAAAGAAATCTTCTTTCAAATTGAAATGACGAAAATTATCGAAGATTGTCGAAACAAATATTACACAAGACTATATACATCTACTGTATACTAAAGACATCTCGCACTGCGCCGTATAACTAAACTAAAAGGAAAACAAAAGGAATTTGGCACGCAAATCTCGCAAAAAAAAGGCCAGAGAAGCCAATAGAGAAGTCTGCGCAGAGCTAGCCGAGAGAGATAAATGGCCGTCGGCCTTGGTCAGTGCACCGTGCGGGGGCAAACAAATGATTCTTGACAGTGTGCATAGGCTATACAGACTATACAGAGAGAGAGAGAGAAAGAGAGAGAGAGAGAGAGAGAGACGCTCTCCGAAGTCCGTTACGCAATGACAAACTGTTTTCTCCTGGCCGCCGATTATTGCCGACAAGGACATTATTGTGCGCGCGCGGCGTAACTCGCGCGTCAATCGCGAGGTCGTTACGGACCTCGCCAAACACGTACACATTGCATAGATAGAGAGAGAGGGGGGGGGCAGCCTAAATCAAATGATTGTAAAGTAGCGCTGCTTTTATTATGCGCGATAAATCTCGTGCTCTAAGACGAGCTGCAGCAGCAGCAGCAGTGCAGCAGCCTTAGAGACACTGGCATTCCATCCCCGGAGTTGATGTTTGAGTTGTAACAGCAGCAGCGGTAGCTCTACTCCTATACCGAGTCTGAATAATCAATCAGTGGCGCTCTCTGAATGTTAGATTATACTTGATGTGTGTTTCTCTGCGCGAATCCATTAAACTATACGTAGAGTAGAGGGGCTTTTTATTATAGCGGACCGTGCGCAGTGTACCTATTTCGATGACATTTTGCAAATTCGCTCGATGAAATGTATATATTAGAGTTGCGTGTGCAGTTTGGCTTTATTTTAGATTTACGCTTCGCAGGATTGACTGATAGGAGTAAACGGGTGTCGTGCAGTAGCGCTATCTTGACTGGCAAGTTGGACTGGGACGGAGAAGTCGCGGCAGAAGGCCGTTATAGAAGATCGGTTTGAAGAGTTTTTGCTGCGAGTATTGCGACTGTGTACTGTTACGATAATGCAATTTGTACGCTTTCCTACAACTAAAAAGAGTAAATTTTATGATGTATCGGTATAATGTAATCTGTAATTCCTGTTCGCTAATAGAACTGCTTAGCAAATTGAAACATTCGAAGTTTCCTCGAATGAAGACAAATATCTATAGGACTGCGAACTATAGTTCTATAGTGTGAAATAGCTTTTTTATAGTAGAATGTAATTTCATAGACCATCAACACATTTGTATAGAAGTAATAATTTTGCTATTAACTAGCGGCATGACAATTCGTCAGCAAATTCACATTTCGTTCAATCAAACGGCGCAAGTGCCATCTTCATCCTGACAATGATAAAATCGTCTATATCTATATACAATATATACGGTATAGTAGCAATCCAAGCCGTTCGCGAGAACCTTCTCTCTCTCTCTCTCTTTCTCTCTCTCATACTCTCTCCACTCTCATACAGAATACGACCGGCGGGGTATCGTTTTCCACGTGATAAGCGAGATCGAAAGGAAGCAGTGACGGACGGCGATTAATTAGCCATTTTCGCAAACGGAGAGAACAGCCAAACGAGAGCCGACGTAGAGCCGGACCGCGCGCGCCGCGTTGGCTACAACCGAGCCGTACATATACGTATATATACATACTCCGAGAATCATAGTCCTCCCCCCCATCTGTTTAAACGAGAAGAACGGACTAACAGGGGAAACGAGGGCCGCTGCCGCCGCCGCTCTCCAACCGAAATCTTGCATCGGGGATCTGCGCGCCCATTTGCAAATTGGTTTTTGGAGGGTTTGGGAGAGCCAGAGCCAGCGACCAGCGTACACACACACACAGATTCATTCTCTCTCTTTCTCTCTCTCTCTCACCGCGATAAACGCCATTGCGGATATGGAGCTTGTGCTGTATATATCCATTGCGGCGCGAGCGTTCCGGCGGGAAACACGAGAACGAACGACGCGCGACACTGATTGCTTGATTGGTAGGAAAGTACTTACAAGGTGCAGGGCTATATACGTATAACAGAAGCTCAGTGCGTTACAATGCTGTGTGCGTGTGTATCGTGGATATCTGTAGTTGAGAGTGTATAAGCCGCGATGTACGCGAAGCCTGGCGAAATTGATACCGTATATAGTCCGACTGGCGTCTCGTTGGATGATTGCTGTGCGTTTCAGAGAGTCCGCAAGTGACGGATGAATCGCGGCCCCCGAGTATAGTCGCGCGCTTTTCTCCTCTATTCTCCCCGGATATATGCATGCGGGATATATAACATCCGCCACTGTACGGATCTCTGCGAAATCTGCCTTGGTGCATGCACTCGCAGAAGTGGGCTATTAATAACTGCGGAATAAAAGGGAAGCTCACGCGCTGATTGAGTTTTGGGTATTTAATCTTCATCGCGGGATTGTGTATCCCTCGGGTTTAAAAAAAAAACAGTTTTAATGGATATATAGGATGTGTGTATAGGATATATCTATATATATGTGTATATCTATATATACACACATATATAGATATATATATATGTGTATATAGGATGAGATTGGAGAAGAAGGTTTAGAAAAGGGGTTATTGTACCGTTCGATGTTGTAAATTCATATGAGTATGTGAAACCAAAGGTAATGATCCAAAATTATAGTTACAAATATTAACGATATATTTGTATGTATGTGTTCGTTATTAAACGTAAGTTTGTGAAGTGCGAGTGAAACTTTTTATGCGAATGAAAAGCCTAAAGAATTATAGTGGCTTTACAATCCTCGCATGGTGAAATCTGACTATTTTCTTCTGTATATACTGAATTTATGATTATTATTTAAACTGAAAGCAGCCAAGTGAATCAGTACAAAAGACATGACTATTGAGCTAAAAACTTTTACGAGAATAACTCATGGTTCTTTTGTTATATTTTTCATAGAATTTTTTGAAGCATAAAACAGCTTAAGCTTATCTCGCGGCTGATAAGATAAAGTTGACTTTCCAAGACATTTTTTTTAACATTTTTACTAAAGGCGTATTAGAAAGCTAAGCTTTTACATCTTTTGCGGATAACCAGGTTATTTTTTAAGTTACATTAACTTTTTGTTTAATTCTCGTACAAGTATTACGCATCGTCATTTCAGGTGGTAATACATACTGAAATATCGTATAATGCAAGCTGGACGATCCAGTATAATACAGTCTGAGTTCTAAGTACTTCAGTTTAATGTCAAATTCAACGTAAAATCCCAATAATTACATATACATTCCAAGCTCTAATTACCTGATAATTCGCGAAGCAATAATTATGTAGGTATATACACTGCACTTGATCCACTTCAAAGCAACATAAGTTTCCAACGTTTCAACGCTGAGCCACAACTCATCGTTTAGTTTAGCAAAATGCGTGCATACTCATCTCATATATATATACACCAACAGAAGCAAAACTCGTCCTGTTCAAAAGGGTAAATTAATCTTTTGAATAAATAATATAGTTCTAAAAGGTGCGAATACTTTAGCATAATTTTGTAATTTCAAAAGAAGTGGCCTGCGGCAAAGAGGTGAAAAAGAAACAAAAAAAAAGAGGAAAATAGAGTCCTAGATATGAGTCACGAGTTTCTGGTTTTGTCATCAGTGCGTGGAAGTTCGCAAAAGAAACTGCACGGGTGGGAGAGGGGATGGTTAGGGAAAAATAAAAAATGAATGAAACAGCGAAAAGAGAAACGCATTTCCCTCTCTCTCTCTCTCTCTCTATCTCTCGTTCTCTCTTGTGGAGAAACGTGCTCTCGAGCTTCCCTTTAGCGCGCACCGGTGTTATCTCGAGTTTCGTTATGTGTGCAGTGCGCGAGATGTATATATACATATACTGTGCATTGACGAAGTACGCACTAGAGAGGAATGCGTGAAAAGAGGTTAAAACAGTTACTACAGGCTGCAAGCATATTTTACAAACGGAAAATAAGTGCAGTAATTTACGGAGTTCCTTTTTTTTTATACATGGCACCACTAATGTTTCAACAACAAATGAGTTTTGCGCCTTCCACATGCATATATATGCGCCATTGTGATGCTAAAGTTCGTTTAATTTATAGTTGTTATTATACTGGCGGAAGTATAAGGTTTACAATTCAGTTAATTTAAACTTTTAATTGTTATTTGTATACAGGATTAACAGTATAAAAAAAGTTTATGGTATAGAAAATCCAAACTAAGAACAGCCTAATCATTTTATCCCATGTTATCTTATTTATAAAAGCTAAATTATTCAAATTTATTTATTTTACGATAATACAGATATTGTAATTTTAAAAATATTTTTAAAATGCATACTAAATAATAACGTCGGCATTACATCCACTCTGCCATCACGAAAATAATTTTTTTCCTTCAAATTTTAAATTCAATTGCATTTTACACCAGCTTTAAATACATTATCCTTCCCCGCGCCATCGCTATTTAGAAAATCCGTAAATAAACAGCCGCAACTCGCATCGCACACTATATCTCAAACTCGAAACCTCCGCCGTTCGGATCCGAATCGCGATAATTGATTTCGCACGCGTCTCGAGATCTTTATAAATGCGCAAGTACACACACTGAGTGCCTGCACCGCCGACAAGGTGGCTAAAATTATTCGCCGGATGCGCGTGGCAGTAGCAACAGCGGCAGCTGAGCAAGAGCAAGAGCAAGAGCAAGAGAGTTGCGTAACGTCTTGCCACTATATAGTCGCGCACGCTGCCGCGAGCGATCGTGACTAATTGTTCGTTTCATTCGCGCGCGCTCGCTTAAGTGCGAACGCTATGGAAGAGATGATGAAAAAAGAGCGCGACTTCCGCCGTTGGCAATCTAAGTGAATCATATGCTTATTTGTGGATAAGCGCGGCGATCGCGCGATGCGCAAACTTATTGCGAGTATACTGTTTATGGTGCACCGCGTAGTTATGTTTCCCCTTCGTCGATTGAGTTATGCGCGGAATTTTTGGGCTCGTTAGCGTGCACACCTGCGAGCGCTCGTGAATGGATGTATAATGATGAATGGGAGCTACTTGGGTTGATACTGCAGAATGCACATTTTTTCCGCCGGCGTAATATTTGTTACATCATGCCAACGCTTTGTGAATTAATTAATGCAATGGAAGACTTTGATTTTAATTGGATATAGTTAATTAAATCTTTGATCTAATGAAAAAAATACATTTAGCTCTATTGTAGTAAATAGAGAGTAAGATGGTAGTGCTTTTTTACTAGATGTAGTAACTATACCATCTTTATTATAATAATATAAAGCAAAACTTCTAAATATGATAAAAACATTCTATAAGTGCTTCATTTAGAGAGAATACTACTTATATTCACCAATGTGGAGTGAATAGTTTTTTTTTAATATTTTTTTTACAGTCTATTTACAGGCAATAGCCAACACAAGTGAACGTAATAGGTAAGGAAACTCTAAGAGAACCGATATAAAAAAATTCATTCCACAATGATATTTTCAACAATCATATCAACAAAATATTACTCCAACATTCCATACAATATATACGACAAAATAAAAAGATTTTTTCCAATCAAGCTCGCACAATTAAACCTTACCGCTAAAACAAATAACAGCATTGAATCACGCAACTAACACGATTACCCAAAGCTGCACGGCTTCGACGAGTGCATAAATAAAAAAATTAAAAGCTAACTTCTCTCTCTCGTCTTCTTGTCAATTAAAACAACGATCTAGGGTTCAAGTGAGTACGGAATGCACACGAAGGTATATTATGTAGAGGGAGCCAAGCATATAGGAGAGATAGAGACAGAGAGAGAGAGAGAGTGAGAGAGAGCAAGAGTTGATGCGTGGTTCATTGACGGAAGGGTCTCTCCTTTCGCTTTAATTTGAAACTGTGTACATGTGCGCAGCGGCTCCTCGTCGTCGTTGTAGCGATGCTGGAAGCTATGCAGACACGCCGAAAGTGACATCGAATTCCCAGCGTTTAATCCGATGCGTTAACCTCTTTCGAGCCGCACGGCTAATTAAACTCGTTGTAACGGCACTAGGATTGGCCGCGGTTCGAAGCGAAAGCTGCTGCGGGTCTCATAATTTTTTCGATGGACTTCTGAACGAATGACTAGTTTTCAGAGCTTACGATGACGATGCGTCGTTCGATTTTAAAAGGAAGCTGGCGGTGTGTCATTGGTAGTGCATTGAACAGGAAATGGTTGTTTAACTGTTTGGACTTGCATGTCTGATAAATCATGTAGGGATTCGTTATACTGGAGATGGAAAACTGATGACACGAATTCTACGTAATTCAGTGATACATGAGCTCCTACTTTAAGAAGTTTTAAAACTAATCTGTGTATTTATCGGTTTAATTACTCTGCTAAAGCGAGAAAAAGCAAAGTTTTTATGTTTATGAGGTAATGAATGTTGAAGCTCCGACTGCCGCTTAACACGTAAAGACCGAAGATATAAAATCATAGAGTATTCATTTCAAAACTCGTATAGAAATCATTTTTCACTAAAAATTAAGGAAATTCCGTTAAAATTTTTTTTTCATTTAGCTTTCTTATCTTTTATGTTTGGTTTAAGATAAATTTTAGCTTACGCAAGAAAAGGAATATTTATTCTATAAAATTTTGAAATTATTGTATAGTAACTCCAAAAAACTAAAAAATATGAGTTCTACAGTACCCCACCGGCACTAACAGATTAAATATTCGTATAAATTATTGCAAGTCTATATATATTTTGTACTACATAATTCGTCGGTTCGGTGGAAAAAGGACCTATCTGAAATCTAAGTTTGGAAAAGGGCCCATCTGAATTTTGAGTTTGGAAAAGGGCCAAACTAAATTTTAAGTTTGGAAAAGGGCCTATCTAAAATTTTAGTTTGGTAAAGGGCCTAATAGAATAATAAATATAATAATGTAGCACTCCAATGTTTTATTACTAATATGTTATTTTTAAAAAATCTTTACAATTTGCGATCCATATTTTCAGATATATGTATCGACATAAACCAAAACATCGATGAATAAATTTATAAGAATAACAAAGCCGCATCCTTATATTTCATAAAAAATTAATAAAGCAATAAAAGAATGTATTTTGACGAAGTTATTCTATTAAAAAAAATCAACACATAATAAAGAACGGTGATTATTCTACAAATTCTACTTTATTTTTTAATACATGTTCCCGAATATGTAGGTCAAAAACGTTACACGTAATAGGCGGGAACAAACATCTAAATTCGGTAGTATCATACAGTTTATGTTTATACTAAAGTACCTCTGCACCGCAACAAAAGTCAAATTTGTTATATAATTTATAAATAACTATTAGTATGTTTGTAAATATTTTTAAATATTGAAATGAAATACCTTTATTTTAAAAATTATAGAACAATATGTGTAGTTTTAGTTTGCTTAAAAATTATTTAAAACAAAAATTTTTATAAAATATAAAGTTTTTAAATTCTTTGAATATTTTACCACATGTTTTGATATAATTATCATTTATAAATAACAAATTACAAGCTTTAGAATCCGTAGAAATAATAAGAAAAATATATGTAATTCGTGTTATAGAACAATGTGTCATCGTTCATTTCTTTGTTTTTTCATAAATGCTTTTTCAGGTTAAATATAACTTTATTTCAGATTCTGCGGGAGTAATTATAAACAAGGGCAATATGATTGCCCATTAATATTGATTAGACTGTAAGACCGATAGAAAAATCTTTGGCAGTTTTTACAATCTGACAAAAGTCCATATAAATTCATCCTCTCGTTTCACCATACAGAATTGTAAACTAAATGAGATACGTGTATCAGGGTTTCGTCAAATGGGTTCAAGAGCCTGAGTTAAGGTCCATTTTATCAAAATACGTATGTGAGGAATCATTGTTGGCTTCGAACTTTTACGTAAGACCAATACATTGTAGAGAATGTCGTAAAGTATAAATCAGAAGTATAGATAAAGAAGCTTTCATTGGCATTTTAAAACGAGTAATTAGCTCTTGCATTCAAAATTTATGAGCGATCGAAAATTAAGTTGTAATTGGGACACATTTAATAATCAGAATAAACGCTAAATTTGAAGGCTAAAATTTATTATATTAGATCGTTTATAACTTCTGAGTAAAAAGTGCTTGAGCACCTGCTAAAATGTAAATGAAAGCTTATTATCTATAACTTCAATTAACTGTCAACATTTGAATTCATCTTTCAGTATTGGTATATTCCATAAACGATTTCAACACCTAAATAGATCAATAGATTTATTAAAAATTGGGCTATATAGTTTATAATTCCTTGAAATGAAATTAAATTAATTGACTGCGATTGTGTATGTTCTATTCAGCAGACTTATCGCGCGATAACATCTCGAAATAGTACAACGAATCAAGATTAATTAGAGCCCGAGAGCGCACTCACGCCGCCAATAAACAGAGCAGTCCTCTCTAACCAAAAAAAAAAAGAAAGAAAGAAACGAGCGAAAATCCGTGGCGCAAAAAGACACACATACAAAGAGCTCGAGCGAGAGAAAAAGGAAAGAACGAATTCACCGTCTCACGTAACGTCTCCCTCGCAAAAAAGCCCCGGCTCCCTTATCCCCTTAATAACGACCTGATTAACGTCTCATTTCTTTCTCGACTCCTGCCATTTTTATTTATCGCACTATACTACACTCCCGCCGTAGAGAGAAATATAGCAGCAGCAGCAGCACAAGGAGGAAATACATCGAGTAGTCGTGGCCCTGCAGTACCAACACACGTACATAGATAGGGAGTCGCTCTCGGTCGACGGACTGATGAACCTGCCGCTGAATCATGGAATTTTTTGTCCTCTCTGTAAATACGCCCGAAAGTGGAGTATAGTACGGGTGTGCCTCACCCACACGCGCGCGGGAGGAGGGGGAGAGGGATGGCTGAAGCGCGCGGCGTTATCGTAAGTCGGTTTCCTCCCCGCCTGCCAAGCAGAACCGGTAGCGCATGGGTCTCGCGAGCCTTCCGCTTCTTTATGTTACGGTCAATTCGATATTCTTGGCACGTTGTTCTCTCTCTCCCTTCTTCCTTTTTTTGTTTTCCCTCCCGCTACTCTCGCTATACCCTCTTTTTCTCCAGCCCCCCAGAGCTAACTTCGCCGCCGCCTCCTCGCCGACTTCTTTTTCTTCTCTCTGTACCACGCTCCCCACCTTCTTCGCCGTTTCACCCCTCACCTGTTCGCTTCTTCTCTTCTCCTATTTATTTCTAACTTATATACCTTATCCCTCTTTCTCGCTCTCTTTTGCTCAACCATATCTCTCCACTGCATACGCAGCCTTTTTTTTCCTTCTCACTCTTCCCCGCATCCTATCTTCTTTAACCTTCCCCTCGTTCTCTTTGTTTTGTATCTTTTTTATTATTTTCATTCACTGAACTGGCGTCTCGCCTACTTAAAAGCTCGTATTTCTTCATGAAGCTGCGAACTGCGGAAGTGACGTAGATTCGATAAGAAGCTTTGATATTAAAGTCATAGTAGAGTATTACATTTTTGAGATGACACCTTTATACCTTCGCAATACATTTATACATTTATCATTATTACCTTTGGTGATGATAACAGGTCAATTTTAATGTAATTGGGTATTAAAAACTATATTGTAAACTCAACTTCAGGTATCATAAATATGAATTTTTTGGCTTTGTTAGATATTAATACTCTGTCTTTTTTTTAAATTTATTTTAGTGAAAACTTTATTCTGCACACATTGGCTAACTACGAATTCAAGGACGATATGAATATTCATTCAATCCAACTTATAAGAAGCGACATTTTAGAATTCGATCAAGAAAGTGCAAATTGATTGAATATCGGTAAAGCCAGAGGAAACCTTCCCTCATTAATTCTATTCTGGAATAACTTATCAATCAGTCATCACCCACATTGTCCAAATTGCCACTACTATCCACAATCAATCAATGCTTCACAATGAATTTCTTCAGAAAATCACACATACTCCAAAAGAAAGTACAGTCCTTGTCACCCACTTGCCATCTGGTCCCATTAGCGTGCAACAATAACTCAGATAAACGACGTAGAAGATTGAGAGTCATACTGGCAGCAAAGATCGAGGGTAAGACTACGTTTCCAACGGCGACAACGTCAAGTGTAAAACCAGCACTCGAGGAAGTAGCGACAACAGCAGCAGCAGCAGCAACAGCTAAGGACCCAAGGAAAGAAAAGGCGAAGCTGCTGCTGCTGCTGCTGGTGGTGGTGTGCGGGTATGTATACAGGGTGCACTCAGGCCGAATTTACGTGCGAGTGTTTACGGCAAGGGGCAAGATGGCGCCAGCTTACATATATAGTGCACCGTGCGAGCTTCCACGTACATTACCTCGGCGTCGGTGGTGGTGGCGCGGGTGCACACACCAGAGATCGGGGCACAATCGCCATGTACAGGGTACAGCAGAGAGACAATGGCTGCTGGAGAGATAACAACAATGCGCTGAGGGAGAGCCCACCTTGTCATCTTCCCTCGCCCTTTAATAGTCGTTCCTCTCTCGCTCTCTCGTCTTCACCCGCCCTCTCACGTGCGATCTCATGACACTACTGCTGCTGCTGGACTATAACGCGACTGCATGTGTCAGGGGAGGGACGAGAGTGCGAAGATAGCTGAGTGTCCTTGAAAACGGCTATCTCTAGCGCGAGTAAACGTCTTAGTCCAATTGAATCCACTGGAGTCGTGAGTTCTGGATTCTGAATAATATAATGTCCTAGTTTAGATACGGCGAATGTGTACCGATGGGATTTTTTCGACAGCTTATAACCTTGTGAATTTACATTGCTGTTTTGCCACTAATATTTATGCGAGAAGTTACTACGCTAAAATTTTGGATTTATATTTGAAGTTATTTTGTAATCATTTTGCGTTAATCGTTTAAATAGTCCTTTAGAAACCGTAATAATTAACTTTAAAAGTGCTCTTACGAGCTCCTCGGTAAGTTGCGCGCGGATAGTGCATTTGTATGATAGCAATAAAAATTAAAGTGGTTTCCCATGAACTTTTATCGCGAATCAAGTTAATCTTTATCGTGCTATTACAATGATTGTTATCACACCACTGGTATCTTCTGGTATATTAGAAATACTTGGACTTGCCGCAAAAAAATAATTAAACAAAAAATACATTTTTTACATTCCTTTTCCTTAAGTAATTTTATATTCCTTTGAATTAAGTAAATAATAGTTTTAAAAAAAGCACACTAATACGAACAAATTTACATATATACACTGCCAATCAGTGGATATTCACTGCTTGAAATTTAGAGAGTAGGTATACATCGTATGCATAAATAAGTATATATATATATATGAATTGGATCCATAGCAGGAGCGCCATCCAGCGTTTAGTAATAGAACTTGGGGTCAACCTGTTTCCGCCCAAATTTTGCCGCCACTCCTGACTCCCCCATCGCAATATATGGAAACAAGAGCCTCACCCTTAATGGTCATAGTTTGTTTGTCTGTCTGACAGTGCGGATGTCTATTACAGGTTGCTTTCGTTCGAGAATGTGTACATCACTGAACAAGTTTTGAGATTTTTAACGAGATTCTTGGTTTTGCTTTGAATTTTCTTTGTGCTAAAATAAATTAAAAATATTGAATCGATCAATTTAAAAAAATGAACATTCGTGAAGCTTGTGATGCCTTGAAAAGAGATAGTGCAGGTATGTTTCAAATTCTATCTAAAATAATATTTTCGTGTACAGTATGAATGTGTAGAATAAGTGCGGTATCATTAAAATAATACACAAATGTAATATAGACAATTTCTTTCTTCTATTTCTTATTGATCTCATGATATTAAATAAAATAATATTTTGGCCATAAGTATTGTAATTTTTCGTAGGAATATTATAATTTTTCAAATCGTGCCCATATTGTCTATATAGAGCCCATAAGGGCCCATATTGTCTATATTTGAATTACAATTTGGCTACACCTCATGTTAAGAATTATTCATGTTGACTTAAACGATAACACATGTCCAACAATTATTTATAAAAACATTAATAATTATGCGTTAGTGGGAATAAATAACAATTTAGGAATCTTTTGTTGTTATAAACGCCGCAATCAAGATATTTTGCTGGCTCTTTTTGAAGTTAGCACGATCGCTTGCTTGCTCGGTTGGCGCCGATTTTTATTACCCTAAGGGTGCTGTGTATTCGAGGCATGTATGCAAGTGAATTCCTGCCGAATATTGTCGATTGAGATCGATTAAACGGACATATTCAGTATTTAAATCGATTAACTTTAATCTAATTTAAAACCCAAAATTTAAAAAATTAAAACTCTATCTTAATAAACTCAATAAATACACTTTTGCGCAAGATATCAACCATGGTTGACGATGCCTCGCTCTTGAGTAAGCAGTCGATAAATAATAATAAGAATTTAATTAATAATGACGATAATGAGAATGAAAATCTCAATAACGCATCACAGGTCTTCGTTTTTTTAAGTTCCGGAATAAAATCTGTACTGTCCTGCCGCTCGCGCCGTGAGAGCTGTGGTGCGCGCACTGGCAATAGTGATGAGTGCTGCGAATTACTAATAAATGGTAATACTGATGACACATCTTCTGACGCAAATATGCAAGATGTGGCATTTGCAGTACTCAGCACTATTCTCCCTGCATTTGATAGGGAGGAAGTTGTCGGGGCTCGTGTCCTGCGGCCACACGGCGCGGCGGGAGGAGTCAACGAATGACTTGGTGTCGAGAACGAGGCGACCGCCGTCTTGTGTGGCTCGCCTCGCCAGTAGAAAACGCGTAAATGATATCCTTCGCGCTAAGCGCGCTTATTCAAATAACTATCTAACGACAGGAAATGTCAAATCTACTCCTCTTGGCTCGGAGTCTGCTACACACTTGCCAGATAGGAAAATTTTTATCAAGGAATTGTTGCACACAGAAGTTTTCAGAGAATTTTTAAGCCTGAAGCAGTTAGCTTTAAGGCTCGGTTTTAAGTACATCTGGCACAGTGGTGGCAGATTCTTGGTTAGGAGGAGGGGGGTGAGCGGGCTCACGTATTCACCTCTGCGGCTGATCTGCGGGCTATTGCCGATGCATATCGTGGAGGGAATGGCCACTCTGCTTCTCAGCATCATGCTGAGGAGGAGAGTGGCCAACCGAAGAATGGTGGTGCGGCTGTAGCTACCGCGTAACTGCAGCGGGGGTCTACTGGCGGGGTTGAAAGAGAGGGGATTGAGAGCGGGCTTTCTCAATGTGAATTCTCTCAGAGCTCACATTGTGCAAGTCCGTCAATTTCTTAGCAATAATCCGTCCTACCACCTATTCGGGAACACCGAGTCGTGGCTGGGCACAGTTGTCGATGATAGACTCATTCAGATCGATGGGTTTAGTGTTTTGCGTCAAGATCGAAACGTAAATGGTGGTGGTGTTGCCCCCTATATTCGTAATGATTACAAGGTTAAAGTTCTTGGAAAATCCAGCAGTACAGGACCTGGTAAACCAGGCATTCCTGAATTTATTTTTTGTGAAGTTCAAAAGGGCAACACGCCACCAATTCGTGTGGGCGTTATTTATCGTCTACCTAAAACAGCTTTTAAACGTGATCCTGATTTCTTCAGTTCTCTCAGAGACCTTTGTGGTAACTACAGCCACAAGATGATTATAGGAGGTCTGAATGCAGATCTGTTATCGATTGCTGGTGATTCAGAGTACGTTCAGCGCTTAGCTGACGAACTCTCAGTTTAGATTATCCAGTATGGCTCGACGCACCATACCGATGCATCTCACACACAGATCGACATAATGTTTGTAGACGATAACGATACTGTACTGGACCATGGAAACAGTCTAACGCCCTTTTGCAGCAGGCACAATATCATTTATGCTACGATTGACATTTACTTGGTATCTCCTTAAAGAAACTTTTAGTTTCCGACGCAGACCGCTCTACTGAAGCTGACAGTGAACATACGGAAGGGAATTGATAAGAAAATGGTAACTTTACTACTACTGTTCGACTACAGTAAGGCTTTTGATACCATACTGCCATCGTGCCTGTTAGCTAAATTACGGTCTATGGGTTTCTCTTATTATAGAAGAAATTGTAAGAAGAATTTGGAAGAAGCTGAGAACTGCGTATTCGAAATTCCAGTTAAAATTAATTAGACTGGAGTGGAACATTGTAACATTATCCGAGCGGAACAGGGGTATTCTGCAACATTTATTGTTCTTGCAATACTTCACCCATTATGTTCACGGGGAACAGAATATATCAATTGAACAATAAAAGAAACGAAAATGTAAGTAATTTCGTTTAAGTGATTCAAACCCAAACGCAAATTAGTCAGTCAAAACAAAATTCAAATTCCTCGCGACCGTTGGATATCAATAGCTTTAACCCAACAGAATATAACGCGACTACACAGCAGGATAGACAGACTAATCAACCGTTTCCCAATAACATAAACACAACAAACTTCGTCACCTCTAATACGCCTAGCAGCTACACACCTCAAATATTACACGACGCTCACACAGTAAATTCAAACACAACAAGCGCGTCGACCTTTAATATAGGCAACGTTCCGCTACTCTCACAACAAAATAATTTCAAATCTATTCAATTGTCCTTCTGGCAACACAACCCGGCTACGTGGTTCGACATGTACGAATGTCAACTAACTATACAAAACATTACGGACGACAACATTAAATTCATAAACATAATGCCGAACCTAAGCCAAACCATTATTACCGATATTGCCGACAATATTAAACAACTTACGCCTAACAATCATTACAACGCGCTCAAAAAGATTCTAATTGACAAATACACGCAATCGGATGATGTCAAATTACAGAGGCTATTTCGAGGCTGCCAAATGGGCACTCGAAAACCGTCCGTGTACCTCCGTGAGTTGATCGACTTAGCGGGAGAGCAGATGCCGCGCGCGCTTATTCTAAAAGCTTGGAAGGCTAATTTACCTCCAAACATTCGCGTTTTTATCATGAATGACATTACACCAGCTAATGAGAGCGCATCTGTCGCATACGCGGACCA
>UELV01141385.1:0-16998 GCA_900490015.1 Megastigmus stigmatizans | reverse complement strand
CAGTTGTCCTGACATAATATAAGTCCATTGGTAACAGTGTTACAATAAAAAGGAGTGATTCTGAAGACATGCAAGAATTCTTTCCTTATTTCTCCCTTTAGGCAGCTGCTTCCTCGATCACAACACTTTCCTTAATACTACAATCTGTCTCACTCTTGCTCCTCACCAACTCTGCAGTCTTCATAGAAACCTCCTTTACTTCTTCACTAGCTAGTATTGCATTACTATCGATAACACAATTCGGTACTGATTTTTCTACCTTCTCTTCGAGTATTGCCGTCATTACCAGGCTAACCTCTGTTACAGCTGGAGCTGTTATCTTTTCTTCAACAACGTTTGGAATGACGTCTGGAATAACAACTTCCACTTTTATTAACGTTTCTTTTTGTTCCACATCTCCTTCTGTCACAACTGGTTCTAATAATTTTTCTTCAGTATCTTTTAGCAATTTCTCTTCTGGTGCTATACTTTCAAGTTTCTGTTCTAAATCCACTTTTGTGTTTAATAAAACGTTCGAATCATCGTTTACAATTGATTCAATTTTATCTACTACCTTGATCGTCGGTTCTACGGCTTCGGCTGGTTTAGCTACTGGTTTGTCGCTATTGCTATCAACCTGTTCATGTGGAATTTGTTGCTCCTCCTGTTGTGATTCTTGTTGCTGCTCCTGTTGTGGTTCTTGTTGCTGCTCCTGTTCTGGTTTCTGTTGCTGCTCCTGTTCTGGTTTTTGTTGCTGCTCCTTTTCTGGTTTTTGTTGTTGCTCCTCTGGTTTTTTTTCGTGTTGTTGCTCCGGTTCTGGTTCTTTTTCTTGCTCTTGTTCTGGTTTTTGTTGCTGCTCTAGCTCTGATATTTGTTGCTGCTCCAGTTCTGGTATTTGCTGCTGCTCTTGTTGCTGTGGCTGTTGCGGCTGCTCCTGTTTCAGCGGCTGTTGTTGCTGCTCCTGTTTCAGTGGATGTTGTGGTTCCTGTAGTTGTTGTTGCTGCTCTTGTAGTTCCTGTGGTTGTTGCTGCTGCTCCTGTTTCAGTGACTGTTGTTGTTCCTGCTCCTGTTTCAGTGGCCGTTGTGGTTCCTGTGGCTGTTGCTGCTGCTCCTGTTTCAGTGGCTGTTGTTGTTGCTGCTCCTGTTTCAGTGGCTGTTGTGGTTCCTCCTGATGCTGTTGTTGTTTCTGATGCTGTTGCTGTTGCTTTTGCTGCAGCTCTTGTTGTTTTTGTTGTTGATGATGCAGTTCTTGTTGTTTTTGTTGTTGTTGTTGTTGCATCAGCTGCTCCTGTTGTTGCTCCTGAATCAATTGCTGTTGATGCTGCTGAAGCTGTTGTTGAACTAATTGTTCCTGTTGCTGCTGTTGTTGAAGTTGCTGTTGCTGCTGTGGATCTTGTGGTTGCAACTGTGACTGTGGCTGTAAACTTCGAGGTCTTCCTCTATTATTCGGATTTTGAAGGTTATCATGAGGCGGGATTATTGGTATCGCTACTTTTGGTCGTCTAAGAGGAACTGGTTGTTGTTGCTGTTGCTGTTGTTGCTGTGCCGGACTATAATAAGTGCAGCCTTGGGGTTGATAAAGGCCTACTTCTTGAGGAGGTGGTGGACCCGGCTATAATGAAAAAATAAATTTTATAAATATGATTTAGATTTATATATTTAAGTAAACACTTGCACTCTTGTTTAGTACTGAAGCTATAAATGTTTAAGCGTTTACTTCATCTTCAATATCTAAAATTCTCTATTAAACTTAGAACAGTCCCCCAACTCCTATTATATAAGTATACAAATTTTATAAGAATGATACAATCAAAATACAAATTTATAATATGAATATTACTGGAGTGTATATTATTAGGCAAGCATTTATTAGTTTAGAGGAATGCAATGTATAATGAATCTAAATTGTACAGTTTAATATAGATATATCAACTTTGACTATAATAGCTCTTGCAGTTATCAGGTCTAAAAACTCTTCTTAACTGCTTCTAAGACTTTAACCTTTAGAGGACGGGAAAACCCGTATGCGGGTGCGGCGCATGATCGACACTTTACCTATGATAGTTTTACCATATTAGATACCTTTTTTATGCATTTTCTGAAGGAGACCAAGAATCCCAAATCCCTGTTCTCTAAAGGTTAAGAACCTACCACAAAGCTTCTATTATAATAGGGCTTGGGTGCAGATAAAAGGAGCCATTCCTATGTCACTTATTATCACTGTTATTTTAAAATATCTTTAAATTGTTATTCCTTTTTCTCTTTTAATGACTTTGCTACATAGAAAACATAGAAGATCAATAACAAAAGAAAAATTGTGACTATTCATGGTAGATAATGCATTTGTATCTTTCTCATAAGTGCAACACAATAAAATCAATCGTAAAGTCGAACATACCTGAACGGCGGCCGGATTATAGCCCTGATAATTCGGCTGGAAAATAGGGCCATTGGGTCCTGCTACATAATTTATGATGCTAGGCGGTGCTGTCTGCGAAGGTATGAATTGCGGGGTTGGCACGAGGAAGGGTGGCGGTGCGTGCGGCGCGTAGCTTGCCGGCTGGGCGCCCGGCGGAATTGGAATTACTGGTTGTCCACCCATCGGAGCTGCCGGCGCTGGCGTCGGTTCATATGGACCTGGCGGATATCCTGTTGGCAAATATCAAATGGTTATTTTACATTCTACTGCGAATTTATGTATACGTGCACACACATTGTTTCAGACAATACAATTTCATTCGTAAGCAGTTTGATAGCGAAACGGTTGCACACATTTATGGCATATATACCTAAGTCATTCCATTGTTTTACTCGTCAATATTATTTTTAAATTAATTTGGAATGTGAAATTTGAGTTTACAACAATAAAACGAAACAATAGATATATGCTTACATATATTGACTGTAATTACAACTAATTTATAGTTTAATTTCATTTTTAATATATAGGATATATCGGAGCAAGAGTTTTTAAAATGTTTTATAACATCAAGACTTTTCTAATACATCTTATAACATAAAGTCCTTGATTATATAATTAAACAATACAATACAGTTATTATCACCCAAAACGCATGCAATAAACACTGAATAACACAAATAAATTCTTTTTGCAGCTTTCTTTTCTCTTACCTGGTGACTCTAAAACTGCTCTTGAACTTCCAGCTATTGGTTTCATGTGGATATAGAATAGTTTTGTGTTAATTTAGAAAGTTTGTTTATGTACAGTAATTAGATAAAAAATATTTTAATTTCGTTTGCTTATGCCATACTATTACTTATTGATATATTATACAAGACTAGATCAAATTTTTAACATAACATTTGGAAATAAAAAATAAATAAATTTGAGGTAGTTCTAAAAAAATTTTAAATTTTAATGATTTACAAGAAAGAAAATCATTAGAAATAAAATAAAAGTATTATTTATAAATTATTTCTTGAATAAATTTAATTCAATAAATTTACTGTATTTCAATGTATTAACTGCATTTGTAATTTTTGTCATAACATTCGTCCAAAGTTTAAAAGGTTATCATTTATCTTGAAATAAAATTCGTTTTAATTTCACTTTTAAGCATACATAATGAACCAGTATTCATTTAATGTAAAATAATGATACATTATAACGATATTTTCATGACAAAAATTATGAGTTTAATTAACAAGTGAAACAGTAAAATTATAGCATAAAAATGTATAAAGACTTATATGTAGATGTAATAAAGAATATTTGTGTCCAACACCAAAATTTTTTCTATTTGGTAATTATAAAAAAAATTCATATCAATCTGGAATCTTACCTTGAGGTGGAGGATAGTAAGTATGCTGAGGAGCAGGCTGATAATTTGGTTGTGTCGGATTTGGTGGACCATCAGCAATCAGAGGTCTTTGACGCAGGCTGGAATATCGTTTAGGTCTATTTGAAGCAATGTCTTGTGGTGGTGGCGGTTGTGGTTGCTGAGGCTGCTGTGGTGGTGGTGGCTGCTGTTGAGGATGACTCGGTTGCATGCGCGGGGGAATGACCGTTGAGTGTTGACTAGTTGGTTGTGTATAAAAATGCTCTGCAAATGCAAAAAAGTAATCATATAATTGAATTTTTCAATCCGACATAAATGTAAAAAAAAGATCTTTAAAAAACATGGAATTGAAGTTAATAAATAAAGAAAATTTACTTATCAATAACTTTATTAGTGAAACTTACTGTTTTGTCTTGCAGCATGATGATATGACGGTCCATCTGTAGATACATTCATATGCTTCATGTCATTAATAATTTGTTCATGTTCAGTATTACTTCGTCTATTATCTACAGGAATAGAAAGAGGACCAGGACCCCGACCTTTGGGTTTCGATTCTATAGTTCGATTTCCAACAATATTGTTGTTCGCATTAGCTTTAAAACCTCGTCCACGAGACTTACTTGCCGCTAGACTCACAGATTCTTGCACCTGTGGTGGTCTTTTGTTGTCTCTTGGAGCAGTTTTTACAATAACAATTTTTTCAGTGTCACCAGAAGCTACAGTAGTATCATTTGCGTTTTGAATATACGGAGTATTCTTAGGTTCTCTCTTCCACGCTGTATTATTTCGTTCGTTTGGAGCTTTGTTTTCGTTCCTGCAATAGTGTTAAGATGGTTAAAAATCATATATCAATAAAATTTCGTGAACAGTAAGAAAATAGTATTGTCTTTGATCTGTAAAATGTCTCTTATTTATATTAAGTATACTTACGCTTGACTGTTTGTGAACATTTTAGGTTTCGCTTTCTGACTGTCAGTCTGCAACGGAGGGAAGTTTTGAATCTTATTTGGATGAATCTTGTTTTTATTACTATACCAAGCAGATGTAATGACTGGTTGTTCTTCTCTTATTGGAGAGTCATCCTGTATTAAATCAATAAAATATCAATTTTTATCAAACTTTTATATTAGATTTCAGTTTACATTTTAAACAAATTTACAAACTTACCTTATCTTTTGGATTTAATAATGGGAAGTCTTCACCAGTACGATTAGTTTTTCTAGTATTATTAGGTTTAGGTGTAGGCAGGTTTCCAGCAACTTTACCATAAGCATCTTCGTCTTCCCAATTGCGTGTATATTTATTTGGACCACGACTACAAATTGCGAAATAAATTATATTAAAATAATTCATTTAAGTTTTATTTCACATGCAAATTCTTATATTTAAAGTATAGTTAAGGAATAACATAACTTACCCATATCTTCTTCTCCTTCTTGCACGCGGTGGCCCTTCTTCATTTCTAATATCGTAACCATATACTGCTATTAACTCTGCATGGCTTTTAGGAGCCTGCTCTTCATCATTATATCTGTCATGATTCCATTTATCCTCTTTATCTTTCCACACTTTTTTCTCCTTTGCTTCCCGCTCTGGTTGTGGTTCCGCAGTTTCATCATTTACCTCCTCAGCTGTCCTGTCATCGTGTTCATAAAATGTACCTCTTTTGGGAATGTACTGTGGATTTCGGCGGTCCTCGTCATCATCCAATTTCTTTTGAGGTTTGTCTTCTTCTTGACCATCTCCACTTTCTCGCTTATTATCCTGCATGGCATACTGATCACCATCCTGGAAACTGTCCTGGGATTCTGAATTCGATTCATTGCCAGCATCATATGCAGAATCATGATGATCTTCAGTATGTTCACTGCCCTGTAAGTGATTCCATAATTAGTACGATATAAATATTCTCATTAATATTTTACTTTTAAAAATACAAAATTTCTAAAACTTGAAATTATAAATTACAAATAACAGATAATAAAATACATTACTAATTCTAAAAATACATTTCTTGTAAGAGTTTATTTTTTAGCTACTGAATAAAAGGAAATTAAAATAAAATCATATAAACTTAATCTAACATACAAATTATACATTTTCACATCAAAGCTTAAGTTCAAAAAAACATTTAATTTAACATTAAATAATAAAATTGAAAAATTGTAAATAGGACAGAAATGATGACAGAAAAAAAAGATGATAAATGTAAATATAGATGAAAGTTAAAGTAGATCATTATCTTAAAGTAACTGGATTTTTCAATGATAAAAAAACAAAACATTAAAGGTTTGTAGGTCATGTAAGATTTCATTGAAAGTTAAAACCAGCTCATAAATGTTTTTAAGAAAAAAATTTCATTTCAGATTATACAATTATTTTCAACATTTTAAATTTAATTTGTTCAATTTACAATAAAAAAAGTTCAGCGTAAAAACTATTAATTTCGAAACAAAAAAAGGTAAATCATCTAAAATAATATTTAATGCAATATGTTGAAAAAATTTAATAATTATTACAGAACAATAAAATATATTGAAAATTTTTAATGTAAAAGTGGAAGTATCATATCTATTTTTGATAATTCAGAATTAAAAATTTAATTTAAAAATTCTTTTTGCAACAGTAAGTTTAGGTATTTAGAGCAAATTTAATGATAAAAAGAATCAAGAATGAGAAAAAGATTAAAATATCTGATCTGTGAACAGAATAAATAAAATGAACATTTTCATACTAAGTGAAACAGGTCAAAGCTTTTTGGGTCACAGCAGATTTCACTTCATATTAACAATTTTTAATTTGTTCATAAGCAGCTTGACAAGAAAATTCACCAAGTGCACTCAAAAATATCTATAAATGATGCAACAGTTGATACCCGAGGATGATTTTACTGGAGACAATTAAGTCAGACTAAGAAAACTAAGCATCTCACAAAGTCTAAATATCAATGTCAACACTCAACCAGCTCCAAAAAGCACACAAATAAACACCGATAATCAGTGACTCAAATTACATACTAAGTTCTCAATTAAATCAAATAAGAGCCGAGTCCTATAATGTCCGAGACATACGCATACACTAATACGTAGGAATTTTAACCCCTAACCATCCAGTTAATCTGACGAAAAAATCGAATCCCGCTACGAAGCGTAGCGAAATAAAACCAAGAAAGTAAACACAGTCGCTTCAAATGAAAGCGACCAAAGAGAAAATGTATAAAATGTTCGATAGGTACGAGTGCAAAATGTGTAACGCAGCATTGGCTACCAAAGGGTCACTCACCTGCGTCTCCTTCGTAGCGTTGAGCTCCTCGTAGGAGTCCGAGAGGTCATCCGAACCACCGGACTGCTGGGACTTTCTGCGACGGCGATTGTCCGACATTTTATACAGGCGCTTTTATTTTTAACGCACGGACCAAGAAGAAGCGATCAAGAGGAGAGCGATGTACGAAGGCGTGCAGCAGCTCTCAAAACGCACCTCGTTACACGACGAAGTACGAACACACTTTGGCGGCTTGTGTGTCTGCCCACACGGAGGCTCAACCCCCAACCTCGCACCGATACGCGGCGAGTAGAAGATGCAGCGAAGAGTGAGTCCGACGACGCTGTGCACGTATAATACGCGCCTGCCTGCGGGCTGTCTACACGCGTGAAAGAAAATGCAGGCTGAACTGCGCAGGCACGGTCGCGTGTGCGTGCTCTGCCGTGTATAGCAGATTTCTGATTTGTAGTTCATGAAATGCGAAACTTGTACGAGACTGCCTCAGTGCTTTCTGCAGAGAGAGAGAGAGAGAGAGGGCAGACCAGATACAGATTCGTATATGTGGATTGGATGTGCCGTTATACCTAGTCCTACCTATAGGCGCATTTTTCGGTTTGTCGGTGGGGTGAGTGGCAGAGGTTAGAAATGCTTGCGCGCCAAAATTCAAAATAAGCATTCTATGCCTGGAATATTGAGTGCATAATTTTTCCAATTTAAAATTTTATTTTAAATACGAATTTATAATTCTTTTAACTTACGAAATTCTAAATTAAATTTTACCATATTTATTTATTATATTATTTCAACTTTCTAGCTTATACCCTACAAATAGTATACACACTATTGGGATTGAACATGGGTGGTATGGTGGGGGGAGCGTGTCCAACATGGCTGACGCCGGTGTATACTTTAACATTGAGCACATAGGAAAATCTTAGTAATTTTGAATTGCTGATTATTTTTGAGTGTAAAATGTCTAGTACCGTGGCAAATCCTAAACGTATTCGCATTAGGAAGTGTTCAGCGCTGAATTGCACTAGTAACAGTCTCGACAAAACGAATATTTCTTATCTAATCTCACCACTGATGTCATGGGGCTTTTCTTTCGGTTTGCGAGTTTGTATACATTGCGATCGAATTGTGAGGTTACCTGCACTATTATTGATTTTTCCACACTTAACAATGAATCTCGCATGAAAAGCTCGCTCGAATTCGATAAAGTTTCTTTGGGAAGGATTACTACCAGCATATTCACAAATATTTTGTATTTCTATTATCATTTTGGATTAGATAACGCAAAATCTCCTATCTACTCAATGTTAAAGTGTACACTAGCGTCAGCCATGTTGGACTCGCTCCTCCCACCATACCACCCATGTTCAATCCCAATAGGGAGAAAAAAACTTGGACAGTCAATAACTCGTGTAAATTTCAAGCCGAAGGGTGGCAAACACGAGGTCTAGGCTGGTCAATTTTTCTTCCGTGATTATCTTATTCCTTCACACTTACCTGCGCCTAAAGTGCACCTTTCTCTCCTCACTCCTGGCAACCGGGCGAAAAATGTGTATACTTTAAACGCTGGTACGAGGAAAAATATTTTATATAGAGAAGTAAATATTCATCAAAAATGATTCTATTTACAGGATTGAAACATATTTTCGAAAAGAAATCAGCAGAAATAGATCCTGCATGATTTTTAGTACAGTTTTCGCTATCAGGATTTTCTATGGGCTATACATCTCTTATCCCTAAAAATGTGTATTTTAACAAGGATTTGTTAAAATTCATTTCAGAATTTTTTGCAGAGTTTTTCGTAAAGAATATTATTTAGTGACAGTATTTTTCCCTCCACAATTGACATTTTTTAGGTTTTAAAAGATGCTAAATCATACTAATTTTTTTTTTTTTTTTCATGATTCCATAATTTGGATAGCAACAACATGATATCTATTATATTTTATAGCAATAAAATCACGTAAAATAATGTGTTATTAAAATTTGCACCAGACCCATACTTTATACGGGAGACGTGATTTATTTACTTGACATAATTTGTCGCAGATCCGGATCTACGCCCCGTTAGATGTCTTAACGGGCCAGAAGCCAGAACAGGCGTCGGTTAAAGATCTAAAGATTATCAGCGAGCACCAATGTGAATAATGGACCGAAATTTTTCAGTATGCACTACTTTTAAACTTTTTCCAGGGTCATGTTATAATGTGCATTAAAAATTCATAAAAGTTATAAAATTTATTTTTTTTATTTTAAATCGGTGCAATGTAATTATGAAATGGTGAATCTTGAAATTATATAAATTTCAGAATAGTATATGTACGAATCTTTATAATTTCCACTTTAAAAGAAATTGTAATAGGTATACATCTTATCTTTCAAATAGATCCAGATATTTATTACTAGACTATCCACTTATTAACATAACAAAATTGAATTAAAGGAAAAAAATAAAATTACTGGGATTGGTCAAATTTTCTTCACGTTCATCGCCGATTGGTGACTAATTCTCGAATCAACTATTAGGTATATAGGTATTCGAGAAATCGAGACACGCCACTTGTATCAAAGCACGTGGATTGCTCTTTAAACGTCGTGATTCGTGACTGTGAGCTTCGAATGTTGCACAAATTCTTAAACGTCGGCGCTGACTTGTACAAGTCAAAGATCTGTCAAGGTTTTTTATCTATAAGCAGAAGTAATCTATTTCGTTCCACGCATATACCTTGTAACTTGCTTCGTATGTCGAATCGTCGGTGTGTTTAAAAAACAATTGTAATTAATCACCATAACAAAAGGTCAAAGAGTTTGACGTTGTGTTATCAAAATCATCAAAATATGTGAAAATTATCTATAAGTGTACTTGGAACTTGACATACTCCAAAACATGCTGAAAATGTCTTGGCTGTATATTTATCAGTTTTCCTTCATTTTAGTCAATCTTATAGTATTTACGTTTGGTATTGATTTAAAAGCCTTTGATGACACAATTCTTTTCAAAATCAACTGGCCCGATTTATCGGGAGCTGATTTACTCGTAAGTTTTCTGAACGTTTCCTGTGATGTTATTGACTCTGTATTTAAGGTTATGTTGTATATTTAACGTTTTAAATAAATTTTTTTGACATATGTTCATATTTAATATTGACTGAAGTACTAAATAAAACTGCTTTAAACTTATAGGACTTGTTACTTTTCTATATGCCATCTTATCTAAAAATTTAGTTTATGTAGTTCTGCTCTGCTGCCAAATATGTAGTTTTAATTTCAAGTAATGTTATCAAATTTGATTATTATATTGGTACAAATTTCTTACATATATATTATAATTTTTACAGGATACTCACACAAATACAGAACCTTATACAATAACAACAGCACAAAATGAAAAATATCAATGTTTTATCCCTGAAACTGTGGAACAAGAATTTGCGCAGGAAGAAGAATATACGGGACCAAATCCTATAGAACTATTATCTTTCTTGTTTACTCAAAATACCTGTTCTTATAGGGTGTGTATAACATACATGTTAACTTGTGTTACATTGATTTAAATAACTTATTTTGCTTTTATAATGTATGATGATTCTATTAATATTGCAGTTAGAATCATACTGGACATATGAGCTTTGTCATGGAAGATATGTTCAACAATATCACGAAGAAAGAGATGGAAAAAAAGTTAAGCTTCAAAAATATGAATTAGGCAAAACTGATGTTTCTCAAATAAAAAAATTATCTGCCGAATATGATGAATATGCAAAAAATCCAAACAGGAAATCTGAGATTCCAGTTAAAAAGATTGATGGAATTAATATGCCGTACGTAGAAATGGAAATGACTGATGGAACGCTTTGTGACTTAAATGCCAAACCAAGGTCTATCAAAGTTTTGTATGTATGTTTCCAACATGGAAAACAAGAAATTTATTCCATAAAAGAAACAGCCACTTGTGAATATGAGGCTATTGTTCTTACTCCATTGTTATGTCACCATCCAGATTATAAGCCTCAAGACACTGGAGAAAATAAAATAAACTGCAAGCCTTTAGAAAATGCTCCAAATAAACCAAGTTCGCTATTAGCTTTGGAATTAGAAAGCTTGAAATTGAGACTTCAAAAGGTTTCGGTAATTTGTAAATTTATGTATGAATACTCTATAATGTTTATTTTCTTTTCATTTTCAGTTTTGAAAATCCTTTAGTTTTTTAGATTTGAATAACTTAGATCTTTTTTTCAATCTTTTTTTTATTATAACATGCTTGCTATTACCTTAATCTTTTATTCCTTAACTAATCGGAAAAAATTTTAACGATTACCCATTTAAAATGATTTTCAAACAATTTAAAGAAAATATCCTCAATGAATAAATGATAATTATATATTCTAAATGAATATTATAATTATCATTTAGAATATTATATTCATATGAATATTATAATTCTAAATAAACATTCTCAAAATTTAAAATTAAAAAAAATATGCAAGAATGTGTGCTGATAACTTTTTATGCAGGATGAGAAGCCACAAAAAGTCTATGCGATCTTCCGTGTAGATAAGGATAGTCAGGTTAGAACATTTTTGCATTTTTGGTTCTGGATATCTGCTTTCTTTAAAGTATTTATTTCAAAGTATAAATAAATATATCCATGCTTTTCTTAACTATATCTAATTAACATTAATGAAACTTTAAAATAGGGACTGGTTTTATCATAAAAAATAGTATTGCGACTAATTATTAATCTATCTGCTTTTAAAATGTAGTGCATAATAAAGAACTTCATAAAATCTTTTAATAATGCCTTATCTCATCTGCAATTTACTTTTATCATTTATCAACTTATTTTATATATTCTTTTTTTATTATTATTTAAAAATCCAAATTCTTTGTAAGTCATTAAGAAGATTTCAATCACTTATATTTTCTGTACAATATGAATTATCTTAGATAATTATTTTAGGATGGACAACGACAAGTAAGAGTAGAGATACACCCAGTTGATTCCAATGGTAAACACTATAACCTCGATGATTCCTTAAATTCCATTAATGACCAAGATAATACTGTGTCAAAAGGAAATTCTGTTCAAAGTTTTCTAAGTGGGCGTAATTGTTTGAATGGGGTATGTAAAAAGTTTCAAAATAGATTATTCATATCCAAAACATAAAAATTGTACAAGTTTAATTTACATATTATTTGTATGTTTGTAGGGGAATGGTTGGTGGAAGTATGAATTCTGTTATGGCCGTATTGTTACTCAGTACCACGTTGAAACTGGTAAATCTAAAACTGTTGTGACTCTTGGCGTATTTAACAAAGAGAAGCATATGGAATGGATTGATGCTAATCCACATAAAAGACCAAAGCCAGTTGCACAAAGAAAGCAACTATCTCATTTTTATAGCTCTGGTACAATATGTGAGAAAACTGGAAAGCCACGACAAACTGAGGTACGGAATATATAATTTTTAGATTTTTTCATAATAATTTATCATTTTTTACGTATTTGTGAATAAAAATTTATAAATGAATATATTTAATGTTTTCTTGTAGGTGAAGCTAAAATGTGTATCAAATCCTATGGGAAGTCCATCTAGTGTATCATTGTACTTGCTAGAGCCTAAAATGTGCGAGTATGTTCTAGGCGTGGAATCGCCATTAATTTGCGACATTTTAGAGAACGCAGATGATACATATGGTATCATAAGTGATAAGATTTTAGTGAATTTAGATGAACTTAAAACGAATTTACATGTGGAAGATGATGAAAGGATAGCTAATGGAGATGAATAGCTTAATTAATTAAAAAAAGAACAATTTTGTCATTCTAAACATTTTGTATCAAAATAAGAAGAGTTGAATTTGCTATGAAATCACAATGTTTATATAAATATGTTTATTGTATATAATACATTGGTTTATTTTGCGATACAAGTGCAAGTGTTGTGTTATTTAAGACTATCTTTAGACATTGTGAGAGCATATTTTCAAAGTGTGTAAAAACGAATAAAATTGCGTAAAATGTTTACAAAATTATATCCATAAATTAAATAAGTAAAGTCAAATTACGCTATCAGTGCAATAACGTAAGAGTTGTAATATTTTATTTCACAATATTCTTCTGAAACTCATTTTTATTCTTAACTCAGGAATTTTTTCCCATTATGTATTTATATAAATAAACTACACTATTACACTGAGAGTACCTGATATTGTAGTTTTCTTAATCTAAATTTTATTATGTACTAAAATCTAAATTTACATTATAAACCACTAGCCCATATAAAGACCGATTCCAACACCAATCGCTTGTGTATTATGATTTAAAACAGCACTGAGTGCTAATGTTGCCTCAGATACAGGATGAAGTTTCTTTTCTAAAACACCGCCAATTGTCCAGTTAGTATCTGCAAACCCTCTAAAACTGAAGTTACCCGCTGGTAGATCTAGTTGACTAATCAATCTTGCTTTTGATACATGGGTCATAACATTTACTTGAATTTCAACTCCCATTTGTAAGTGTTGACTCTGTATATGATGATAACAAATACGAAGTCCAGCTTTTCCAAGAGTAGTTGAGATAGTGCGAAAGCCAGTACTGTATCGAAAAGCAATAGCTGTATTTGTCTGCTGTCCTCCTGGGAAAGTGGAAACTCTATTACAAGCAATTTCAGCACCTAAAGTTATTCTTGAAGTAATTGCTTGCAAAAATTGTAGAATCAGTATTCCTTCTTGCTTTAAAAGTATAGGATCCACCAATGTAGCTGACAATGTAAAATCATCTGATCTATATTCCGTAGTTGCTTTCAAATTTTTGTATATACCATTTGTAATGTCAGTAGAAAGTTTTATTCTCCATCTACAACCAAGAGTATGAATAAAATTTGCTTTTAAATCACCACTTGGTGTAATATCACCACTAAGTATTGGATATCTTTCTTTAGGTCCAACTTTTTTTATTCCAGTATACGAAGCTCCAAACTTGTATCCCTCTTCGGTTTTTTCTTTTTTGAATTGGTTTATTTGATAAGGTAACCGTTTACCACTGATAACAATATTATGTTTTGCATAAAAATGATTACTGAGAATTTTTGTAACTATAATTCTTACACCTTCAAAGTCGTTTGGTTCAAGATTATCAAACTTTTTATGAATATCTTCAAATGTACCAGGGTTTCCTGGAGCATCTCCTTTTGGACAAGGTACACACCCAGGAGGATAATTTTTGTACATATTTGAAATGTACTTTATTGTTGAATTCGAAGATCCCATATTTTAATATCATTTATGATCAATTTGGTTCTTCACCAAATTATCAAATTTATCTTTTTGATAAATTATTTAACATTGTTAGATCTTTGCAAAGATTTCATAAATAAAACTAATCTTAATGTCTTGAATTTTGGTTATGTGTTTTAAATTATTAATGCTTTGAACTTAGGTATAAATACAACATTATTGCTATTATAAATATTTATATCATCTACACTACTTATTTATAATTATTATATTTATAATATATACAAAATTTTTTTTTACATATTCAAACTTTCTTTTATAAGTCTGACCTCTACTGAAAAAAACTATTCTATTTAAAGATGCTCATTATAATTTTTAAAGAAAAATTATTACAAATGTTTTAAATTTAATTTTTCATAAAGTGAGTACGTCGGATACCGACATGTAGATTTCTACTTATCGCATTTTATGTTATTAAATGTTCTTATTTATAAATAAGTATTCGATTCGCCTAAAATTTTATAACTTGATTGATACATTTTAAATACAGAGAAAGCAATTCAGGAAATTTAGAAAAACTAATTAAATCTAAAGTTTTCGTGTAAAATATTAATTTTTTTACCGAGTTATCCTAAAGATGGCACGATCTATAGACTGCTTGATAAATTATTATTATTTATTGTTTTGTATAACTTTTTAAGTTTTATTGTCTTTATTCAGTATATTTAAGTATAATGTCTCTTATTTCCCAAAGTTATGAATCGATATGAGAAAACTTTAACAATAACATTTATCTAATTAAATCTATAATATTTATATATGTGCTGAATTTTAAAAAGCAATAATTAAAGCACATTAGTAAATAATTGTAAGTGTATTGGTTATAAATATTAAATGATACAAACAAAAATTTTATAACAATAATTTATTATAATTTTATGAAATAATCGAAAATAATAATTTGAATGCTATCACTTATGCACTTTTTTTAAAATTTTTAACGGTAGGTGAATGTCAATAAATGTTATAATGTCATTTTTGTTATAAAGTTTATCTTTTAATAGAAATAGTAAAGTATAAAGGATTGACCTTTCTACCCACTTCTACGAAATATTTCAAATTTTTTACCTCCGTAGTTCGAACTCGCGTACACAGATGGCTAAGAGCAAATGATGTTTCTCGCAAGTGCTTGGATTGGGGGTCGGTTAGTATATAAGAGCGATGAGAAGTAACGGATTATCGGAAGTGTGTGCTTGTGATGGCACAGCTGAACATTGATCGCTAACAGTAGATATATGGCAGATCTGCTCAGTGGGTGTTGTCACGTGGTCGCTTCAAGTAGCTTGTGTTCGGCTCCCGATGCGCTTCGCAACCCGCGCAGTGTGTGCTCGCCACACACTGCGGGATCCTGCAAGCTCGCACGGTTGAGTCTTCACGTCGCTCCTCGAACTACCGCGATTTCCAAATTGGGGGGCAATCGAATAGGTCAGACGAGGTAATTTGTCGCTTCCATATACAAGGCACTGCAGTATAGCAGTTTGCCCTTTTTTTGTTTTTCGTTATTTCTATAATAGTTAAAATATACGAATGAGAAAAAGTTGAAGCCGCACAGGTAGGATTATACCGATGATGGAATCTAAGTTTTTCGTGTCTAGGTGTGGGATTCGGTCGTACTCGATGTCTAGGTGTTTAGGGTCACCGATGATGGAGTCTAAGTAGTGCGCTCCATAGCTTTTTGTGTCTAGGGGTAGGATTCGGTAGTATATGTACACGGAAAAAAGATTGGGGAAACTGCCGCGCCAAGAGCGGTGTAGCAGCGCCACTAGCAGTAGTGTGCAACGGCTACTCTGCTTCTGGGGTACTGGTTATCCCACTCACTACGGAGAGTTGAGATAATTTCTTTTCTATTAATTATCTCGAAATTTTACACTCATCGAAATCGAATAAAAAATAATTTCCAATGTAAAATTTTACGCTCTTTCAATTGGTGTAAACCATTTTGTTCTAGCCTAAGCCGTTCTCGAGATATAAGCAAATAAAACTTTGAAACTCTGTTTTCGCATGGAACCTCTGGATCTAGGAAGCTGTAAATACGAAAATCAGTTTTTTCGACCCCGATTTACCTAATAACCAAAATGCAGTCGTTTCTATTTCATTTGTGTTTTGTATCTTGTTACTGTACTATATGTATCTTGTTTATTATACTATAGCATGGGCGAATGGTCTCCCAGAAAGAGTTAACTGCTCTCCCGTTTGAAGGGCAAGCAGCTCGCCGTACGCGTTGATTAACAGCAACACCAGTTGAGGCAACTGCTCCCCCAGTCTTTTTTCCGTATATATTTTCTGTGGAAGTCGAATTTTGTAAATAATAAAGTTTTTACTTATAATAGATTTAAGTTTTTAAGGCAAATGTGCAGTTCATTAATTTTTTGTATTACGATGTATTAAATTCATCGTAATAGTTTAAATCATGAAAATTAAAAATTAATGTTTGCGGCTGCGTATGTTTTTTTTTGTTTTATCAGAACTGATCGGAAATTCAGATCTTGTATAAGAATCCTGAAAATTTACCAAATTAATATAATTTGTATGTAAAAAAAGTTACTTTAAATATGAGGCGATTCTCTTGCGGATTTTAGATGAATGTCATTTTTAATTATATGTTAATGTTAATAACACCTTATCTGAACTGAATGATTGAACT